>CAUYQU010051142.1:0-119981 GCA_963574635.1 Cheracebus regulus
GTCAGTCCTTGTTCCCTTGGTAATGAGGAGCTGCGATCCCCTGTAGGAGGAGAGGCATTCTGATTTCGAGTGTTCTCAGGCTTTTTGCACTGGTTTCTTCCCATTTTTGTGGATTTATCCACCTGTCGTCTTTGTAATTGCCGACTTTCAGATTGAGTCTCTGAGTGGACGTCCGGCTTGTTGGTGATGAAGTTTTTTCTGTTTCTTAGTTTTCCTTCGGCGGATGCCCCTTCCCCACAGAGCTAGGTCTTCCTGGGTTCAGCTGTGCTTGCTGTGAAACTCTCAGTCCTCAGCGCTTCAATTGCTGTTCTCCTTGTGGGGATGGGACCTGCAGAGCCCGACTAAAATGGCACCCAGTCCTGTATACTCCGCACTGAGAACTGCTGCGCCGGGGTGCTGGCAAAACAGCCACGCCGGCCAAAAGAGTCATACTGGCGACCCGTGTGGCTCCTTTGCCGGGGATCTCCCAGTTTGTGGGCAACAAAAATTCATCTGAAATTGCGGCATCCATTCGCTCTCTGTGCTTTCACTGTGAGCTACAATCCTGAGCTGCTGCTAAGCAGCCATCTTGGATCTCTGTCCGCCCGGTGATGAAATTTTTTCTGTTTCTTAGTTTTCCTTCGGCGGACGCCCATTCCCCACAGAGCTGGACCTTCCCGGGTTCGCTGTGCTTGCTGTGAAACTCTCAGTCCTCAGCGCTTCCAATTGCTGTTCTCCTTGTGGGGATGGGACCAGCTGAGCCTGCCTAAAAGGGCACGCAGTCCCGTATACTCTGTGCTGGGGCACCGGCAAAACAGCCATGCCAGCCAAAAGAGTCGCCCTGGTGACCGATTTCCATTCTTTTGCATTTGCTGAGGAGTGTTTTATTTCCAATTATGTGGTCATTTTAGAATAAGTGCCATGTGGTGTTGAGAAGAATATATATTCTGTTGATTTGGGGTGGAGAGTTCTGTAGATGTCTATTAGGTCCACTTGATCCATAGCTGAGTTCAAGTCCTGAATATCCTTGTTAATTTTCTGTCATGTTGGTCTGTCTAATATTGATAGTAGGGTGTTAAAATCTGCCACTATTTTTATGTAGGAGTCTAAGACTCTTTGTAGGTCTCTAAGAACTTGTTGTATGAATCTGGGTGTTCCTGTATTGGGTGCATATATATTTAGGATAGTTGGCTCTTCCTGTTGCACTGAGCCCTTGTAATGCCCTTCTTTGTCTTTGTTGAACTTTGTGGATTTAAAGTCTGTTTTGTCAGATACTAAGATTGCAACCCCTGCTTTTTTTTTTTTTTGCTTTCCATTTGCTTGGTAAATATTCCTCCATCCCTTTATTTTGAGCCTATGTTTGTCTTTGCACATGAGATGGGTCTCCTAAATATAGCACACCAATGGGTCTTGACTCTTTATCCCATTTTCCAGTCTGTGTCTTTTTATTGGGGCATTCAGCCCATTTACGTTTAAGGTTAATATTATTATGTGTGAATTCGAGCCTTTAATCATGATGCTAGCTGTTTATTTTGCACATTAGTTGATGCATTTTCTTCATAGTGTCACTGATATTTTTGGCATGTTTTTGGTCTATTTTGGTGTGTTTTTGCAGTGGCTGGTGCCGGTTTTTCCTTTCCATATTTAGGGCTTCCTTCAGAAGCTCTTGTAAGGCAGTTCTGGTGGTGACAAAATCCCTCAGCATCTGAAAAGGATTTTATTTCTCCTTTGTTTATGAAGCTTAGTTTGGCTGGGTATGAAATTCTGGGTTGAAAATTATTTTCTTTAATATTGATGAATATCGGCCCCTTTTCTCTTCTGGCTTATAGGGTTTCTATAGAGATATCCGCTGTTAGTCTGATGGGCTTCCTTTTGTAGGTGAACTGACCTTTCTCTCTGGCTGCCATTAACATTTTTTCTTCATTTCAACCTTGGAGAATCTCATGATTATGTGTTTGGAGTTGATCTTCTCAAGGAGTATCTTAGTGTACTTCTCTGTATTTCCTGAATTTAAATGTTGGCCTGTCTTGCTAGGTTGGGGAAGTTCTCCTGAATAATATCCTGAAGTGTGTTTTCCAACTAGGTTCCATTCTCCGCATCACTTTCAGGTACACCAGTCAATCATAGCTTTGGTCTTTTCACATAGTCCCATATTTCTTGGAGGCTTTGTTCGTTCCTTTTCATTCTTTTTTCTCTAATCTTGTCTTCAAACCTTATTTTAGCAAGCTGATCTTCAATCTATGATATGCTTTCTTCTGCTTGATCAATTTGGCAATTGATACTTGTGTATGCTCCACAAAGTCCTCGTGCTATATTTTTTAGCTCCATCAGATCATTTATCTTCCTCTCTAAACTGGTTATTCTAGTTAGCAGTTCATGTGGTCCTTAGCTTCCTTTCACTGGGTTAGAACACGCTCCTTTAGCTCAGAGAAGTTTGTTATGACCCACCTTCTGAAGCCTACTTCTGTCAGTTCGTTAATCTCATTCTCTGTCCCGTTTTGTTCCCTTGCTGGAGAGGAGTTGCAATCATTTGGAGGAGAAGAGGCGTTCTGGTTTTTGGAATTTTCAGTGTTTTTGTGCTGGTTTTTCCTCATCTTCATGGATTTATCTACTTTTGTTCTTTGAGGCTGATGATCTTTGGATGGGGATTTTGTGTGGGAGGCTTTTTTGTTGATGTTATTGTTGTTGCTTTCTGTTTGTTAGTTTTTCTTCTAACAGTCAGGACCCTCTCCTGAGAGTCTGCCGCAGTTTGCTGGAGGTCCACTCTAGACCCTCTATCATCCGTGGATGCTGTAGAACAGCAAAGATTGCTGCCTGCTCCTTCCTCTGGAAGCTTCAGCCCAGAGAGGCACTGGCCTCATGTCAGCTGGAGTTCTCCTGTATGAGATGTCTGTGGACTCCTGTTGGGAGGTTCTCCCAGTCAGGAGGCATGGGGGTCAGAGACCCACTTGAGGAGGCAGTTCATCCCTTAGCAGAGCTGGTGCGCTGTGCTGGGAGAATACTCCTTGTCAGAATTAGCTGCTGTCTTCAGAGCCAGCAGGCAGGAACGATTAAGTCCACTGAAGTTGTACCCACAGCCACCCCTCTCCACAGTGCTCTATCTCAGGGAGATGAGAGTTTTATCTGTAAGCCTCTGACTAGGGTTGTTACCTTTCCTCCAGAAATGTCCTGTCCAGTGAAGAAGAATCTCAAGAAGCAGTCTGGCCACTGCCACTTTGCCACACTATGGAGAATTCTGCCCAGTCCAAACCTCCCAGTCGCGTTAGCACTGTGAAGGGAAAACTGCCTCCTAAAGCCTCAGTAATGGCAGATACCCCTCCCCCCACTAAGCTCGATTGTCCTGGGTTGACTCCAGACTGCTATGCCAGCAGTGAGAATTTCAAGCCAGTGGTTCTTAGCTTGCTGGGCTCCATAGTAGTGGGACCTCCTGAACAAGACCACCTGGCGCCCTGGCTTCAGCCCCCTTTCTAGGGAGTGAATGGTTCCATCTTGCTGGACTTCCAGGTGCCATTGGGGTATGAGAAAAACTCCTGCAGCTAGCTTGGTGCTTGGTGCCTAACCAAATGGCCTCCCATGTTTGTGCTTGAAACCCATGGCCCTGGTGGTATAGGCTCACGATGAAATCTCTGGATCTGTGGATTGCAAAAACCATGGGAAAAGCATAGTACCCAGGCAAGGTAGCACAGTTGCTCACGGCTTCCCTTGGCTGGGAGAGGGAAGTCCCCCAGCTTCTTGCACTTCGTGGGTGAAGCAGTGCCCCACCCTGCTTCTACTTAGTCTCCATGGGTTGCACCCACTGTCTAACTAGTCCCAGTGAGATGAACTGGATACATCAGATGGAAATGCAGAAATCACACGCCTTCTGCATTGGTCTTTCTGGGAGCTGCAAACTGGAGCTGCTTCTGTTCGACTACCTTGGCCCCTCCTTGAAAAGTTTTTCTTTTCCATAGTCAAAAGTCAGCTTCATAGAAACAGATTCACCCAGGCATGGTGGTTCATGCCTGTAATCCCAGCACTTCAGGAGGCCATGGTGGGAAGAATGCTTCAGTCCAAGAGTTTGAGACCAGTGTGGGCAATGTAATGAGACCCTGTCTCTACAAAAAGTAAGAACAAAACTTAGCTGGGCATGGTGGTGCATGCCTGTAGTCTCAGCTGCTTGGGAAGCTGAGGTGGGAGGATCATTTAAGCCCAGAATGTGTCAAGGCTATGTGAATTGTAATCATGCCACTGCATTTCAGCTTCTGTGACAGAATAAGACCCTGTTTCTATTTATTTATTCATTTATTTTCAGTATCAAAGAACAGAGAGACCCTCTCTCTAAAAGCAAACATAAATGAGATTCAAGCTCCTCTCTCCTCTCTGCTGTCTTCAGTACTTTATGAAAGGATCTGGAGGAGACTTCTATTGACTCAGACTTCTTAAGGAAGACAGAAAAAGATGCCTCTCACTCCCTTTGTAGGGTCTTCTGTCTTCCTGTTGGGTCTAAAGAGTGATAGAGAGATTCTATGACAGTTTCTAGCACAAAACTCTGCTTTCTTTTGTATTGTGTCAATTGATCCCTTTGGCTTTTAGGAGTACCAGATATTACTTTCTTCTGTGAGAGAGCACTTACCTTTGTGTGTGTGATGGCTAGCAAGTTACTGGTGAGTACTACAGTACTGGAGGTGGCTGACAGCAGTTGTTTACAGTGAATGATTATTATTATTACTACAGGGTGTTACTGGTTTCTTTACTTAATAAAATAAAAAAGGCACTGTTTAAACACCTAGAGAAATGTTTCTGTAGTGAAGTGCGCCATGAACTGTTGCATGGCTCAGTCCCATGGTGTTTCCCTCTTTTGGAGGACTCAGGATTCAGTCTAAAAATGGAATCCTTAATTTTTAAAGAACTAGATGCTCTGCCTTCCAATTGCAGCTGCTTTTCACATATTTAAATTATTAGGGTAAAAAAACTATAAATGCTTTGTTGGCCCTGTTCCTTAATGGGCTCTGCCCTGAGCCCAGTGATCCAACTGGAAAACAGACTAAATTACAAGCTACTTATCTAAGTGAAATTGGTCTCCTTATAAAATCCAATGATAGATTCCTGTGATTTTGGGTTACCTTGGCATCCATTTTTAATTTTCCTCCAACACACCCAAATTCCTCCTTCAAAAGGATTAAATTCTTTCTCTTTGTGCTTTGAGATATAAATTTACTCCTCCACTTTCTCTAAAACTCAATACAGGTTTCAGCCATTTGGAACAGATAAACTTTAAACTTTTCCATTTGTAAAGGTACAGTTTGAATCCAACTGTCCTTTTAAGCTAGTGAGTTTTACCTGTCTCATGACTAAAATTTTTTTCTCTGTTTTGTTTTGTTTTGTTTACCTCAGTTCACCAGCGGTTTCAGTGTGGCTAAAATTTTTAAATTAAAGCTATAAAGTCATTATCTGTGTCTGTCTGCATTATGTGTACATGTATACATGTCTGTTTATGTATTGTCTACATGGTAACATTGACTTATAGAAAAAGTGCTCATAAATTAAATAACCAACCCAAATGCCTTTCACAGTCACTTGACTTTAGTAATCTTGAGTTTAAATTAAGATCGTTTTAAAATTATTGGTAAAGTTAATTGAAACATCTTCAAATTTTAATTTAGACCTGTTTGCCTAGGTCTGTTGGTCAGACAGGTTTAAACTGTCTCTGCCACATGTTTTAAGGTCTTAAGGCCATAGCTTTTATGGTATTTTTCTTGATATTTGCTTAATTTGTTTATGAGCTTATGTCTTTGGATTTGAGCCTTTAGATTCTGAGGACTAGACAAATGGCCCTGGGGACAGTGCCTGGGCCCTGTCACCCCTAGTTGAGCTCTGCCTCTTGGCTATATGGCAAGGAGTTGGATCCTCCAAGCATTGTCTCCATAGCACTGTCCTTTGTCCTGAGCTCTGCATATGGTGCACAATTAAAGTTGCTTACTTTTCAGGTTTTTAACTGAAAATTAGGGTTACTAAGAGTTAAGTATATGGTTAATATAAGTAACTAAAACTACTAGGCCAGAAACAATTTCATATAGAGAACATATAAAGGAAGAAGTAAAGAAAGTTGAAAAGGGTAATTATTTTCTTTACATAAGAGAGGACTTTGGTCAAAATGATAAGTGAGAAAGTAAATCTTTGTCCTAAGTAGAATGCTAATATAAAAAATGAAATGTAGGACAAAACTGAACATGTAAGCAAGTTGTAGAAGGTTTATGGAAGATTAATCTCAAGAAAAGAATTTTGTCTGTGATAAAGTTGGCTAAAATTAGAAGGAGATTATTAAGTTTTTCTAAAAATTGAGCATTGATATTTAAAGCACACCGATGCAGGACCCCTGTTTCAGAGTAACAGGTTTTCTTGCAGCATTAATCTGCTCTTTAATAGAAAAATTTTTTAAGGTTATGGACATCTTATACAGTTAAAACTGAGGACCAGATGCAGTGGCTCATGCCTATAATCCCAGCACTTTGGGAAAGTGAGGTGGGTGGATCACTTGAGGTCAGGAGTTTGAGACCAGCCTTGCCAACATGGTGAATCCCCATCTCTACTGAAAATACAAAAATTAGCTGGGCATGGTGATCGGTGCCTATAATCCCAGCTACTCAGGACGCTGAGACAGGAGAATTGCTTGAACCCAGGAGGCCGAGATTGCAGTGAGCCGAGATCATGTCACTGCACTCCAGCCTGGGTTACAAGAGGGAAACTCTATGTCAAAAAAAAAAAAAAAGAGAGAGAGAGAGAGAGATTGAATAGATTTGTTTATAATGATTTAATGAAATTCACTTTAGGATTAATAATATGCTGATGCAAAAGTAAAATTTGGTTTTCTCTTTTGAACAAGATTTTTTTTTTAAATCAGCATACATAGTTTAATAGATATATAATCTTAAATTTCTCAAGTAAAACACATAGAATTTTTTCACATATCCAACAGAATGTTATAAAAATTGACTATGTACTTGATCACAAAGAAAGTCTTAGCAAATATAGAAATGAGAGATTTTTGTAACCACATTCAATAAAACTAGAAATAAATAATTTAAAAGTGATTAGAATACCCTGTTTATAAATTGAGGAGTACTTCGTGGATACTCTTTGGAGCAAAGAGCAATATAAACCTAATACTAAAAAACTACAGTGAAAAGAATACTTTATATTAACATCTATATATTACAGCCTCACATACTATTATCATTAAAGAAGAACAACTAAAAATAAAAGTACTAGTTGCTTTTCTATGGAACAAGTTCTATAGGAGGAACAAAATAAAGCCAAAGAAAATATGAAGAAAATAAAGAAGGAATTAATTAATGTAAACAGAACTGAGACTATGGAGAGGTAAGCATGGTGCCTAAGGCACATAATTTAAGAAAATAAGGTTATGCAAGTGCCAGCCCTGACACCCAGGCACCCCACTCCTTAGAAAACACCTGATCTTACAGACATGTTAAGGGACCAGCTGGCACTTGTCCAGTATCGCTTCTTTGAATTTTGTGACCTATGTGCCTTGCTTCTCTCACCCTAGTTCTGGCTAACTAGAATAGTAAAAGCTTCCCTCCTGGGGAAGAAAAAGCATTTTCTTCTTTTTCTTCTTTCTCTTCTCCATCCTCTTCCTGCTTCTCTTTCTCCTCCTTCTCCTCCTTCTTCTTTCTTCACCTTACCCTTCTCCTTCTTTCTTCTTCCCTCATTCCTTCCTCTTTTTTCTCTTCCTCTTCTTTTTTTTTAAATTAATAAAACTCATAATAACCCAGATGTAATTTATACTTATTATTGTGATCTTTGAATTTTACTACTGCCTTATCCCAGCCTAGAAGACAGTGTAGCCATAAGAGGTCTTACAAAAATAACTTACTGATACCCACTAAATGTTTGATTTTAGAAACTCATTTTTAAAAAAATGCATTAGACCTCTTACTTTTTCTTATTCCTAAATCAATGGTCCTATTTTATGGGCCTACACATATCATTATATGTCATTGCTGGAAAATACAAATACTAATAAGACTATCTGTACATCTTTTTTTTTTTTTTTTTTTTAGGCAGAGTTTCACTCTGGTTGCCCAGGCTGGAGTGCAATGGCACAATCTCAGCTCACTGCAACCTCTGCCCTCTGGGTTGAACAAGATTTTTAAGTATTTTTAAGAAACAGTAAAAAAAAGGTCACCTTTTGAGTAAAAACAAATAAATGGGAAAGAGAGATTCTGTTGGTTTCATGCCATCTTTATTAGGTTTTTTGATTGTTTGGAAAACTGAGTTTACTCTCTATTAAAGAGTAAAAGGTTTTGCTTTTTGAAATCTTTGAATTATCACTTTGGCTAAATAAATGACTACTGTTTTACAGTGACCTATGATCCTATTTGATCAAATGTTTTAAACTTTTAATATTTGACGTATTTCCTAAAATCAAATTTCAAATTCTAAAATTAAGTCTTTTCCAAAAGGAACTCCTGGAAGTCCAAGAGAGGAATATTAGGCGTATTTAGAATGTTGAAGTCATCTGGAAAGCATTGTCCAAGAAAAATGGTGTTTAACTTTGAGTTATATTAGGATGAATGTGATATTAATATGTGTTCCAAAATTGTATGAGATTCCTAAAATTCTAATGTACCTTGGTATATTTTATCAGTCATAATTATGATTATTATGTTAAACTGCTGTAAACCACAGGAATAACCAAATTTCCTTGTTAATTGCATCTTTAACCATGGCTATTCTGTCTTTTGCCATCTAAAACAATTATTGTTTTATTTCTATTCTTCTCATAAAGCAGTTTACAATTGGCTATAATTCAAAATTTGCTTTTTCTTCAAGGAAGCTCATGGAAAAGGACCTTAACAAGTACTCTGGAATACAGTTTTCTGATAACTTTGGAGATCATATCATTGGATTAAGTAACAACTTTCAAGTATGTAATAAACTGATGTGTTCCTTAGATTGCTAACTCAACATCAAGCAGAATAAGAATTAATTATAAGTGACTGAGCTGACAGAAGATTGAAATGATTTTTATGTCTTTTTGTTTGAAACATTGCTAGTTTTCTTTTTATTTTGTCTTCCAGAGTCAAGAAAACTTGTTTTCCTTTGAGCTATTTATACTTTATAGCAATTGGGTAAAAATACCTTTGTGAGCAAAATTGAAACATTTGCCTTTCTCTCTACCTAATTGCTCCAAAATTTGGAAACCATTCATGAGTACTCTTATTTTATGGCAATCTAGTTATCTGCATACATTTAATAAGAATCTTTTCTCTGTAACAAGATACAATTAGAGACACTGGTTATTTTACCAAGGCTTTGACTGGAATGACATATTTTCAGATATGACCAGACTGCTTTGAAGAATGGAGGTTGACTTTATAGAGGCAATTAAAAAGCCCCTTGGAAAGACTGGCTTGGTCCCTTCTCTACATAGTTCCCTTTCAAGATTTCTGTCCTTGTGGTAAGTAAAGAATGTCACTTTCTAACAGGCCTGGGAACCTCAAAATATTTCCACTTTGTATCTCTCATTGTTTTATTTCTTCTGAGAAAACTAAATTCATGGTACACTGAAGACTAGAGGTGATTCAGCAAGTGATATCAGTTATAAATCAATGACATTGGTAGGACTACCTAAGAATGAGCCTTCCCGGCAATGAGGGGCACCTTGACACTCATATTTTGATCATCATTGCTTTCAAAAAAAAAGATTTTTGACCAAAAAGAAGAAATGAGAAAAAGAACTTTTATCTGAAAAATGCAAGTCCTTTCCAATTATCAGGCCCAGAGAGGTATTAAAGTGAGACAGCAATCTTGTCCTACACATACCCCCTTTTGAGCCATGTACTCATCTCTTTATATTGCTTACTATTGCCACAAGTAGCTAAAAATTAACCTTCTGGTGCTGCACCAGACATTATAACCGATACCCTATAGCTTAATGTATAGCCAATCAATAGCTTATGTTATGTTAATGTAAATTATTGGTAAATAACTCGGGAACTGCCTCTTCTTTCCCTTTAAAAATCCGCGTGTAGCTGGGTGTGGTAGCTCGTGCCTATAATTCCAGCACTTTGGGAGGCTGAGGTGGACAGATCACTTGAGGTCAGGAGTTCAAGACCAGCCTGGCCTGATGTGATGAAACCTCATCTCTACTAAAAATACAAAAATTAGCTGACCGTGGTGGTGGGTGCCTGTAATCCTGGCCACTCAGGAGGCTGAGGCAGGAGAATTGCTTGAATCCAAGAGGCAGAGGTTGCAGTGAGCCAAGATCATGCCATTGCCCTCCAGCTTGGGCAATAAGAGTGAAACTACATCTCAAAAAAAAATCCACTTGTGACTGCTGCTACTCAGAATGTATATTCAGGGCAACTAGAATCTATGTTCCTGAGTTGCATTCCTCAAGCTTGTCCCAAATAAATTCTGCTTTATATTAATTTTACCTCAGCTTCTTCCTTTTAGGTCAACAATGTTAAGATAAAATAGAAGACAAAAGAAATGTCAAAATCTGCAGGAGGCTGCTAGTAGTTAGGACCTCAGAGCTCCTTGGTACATCTTAACTCTCCTTTGTCTACAGGACACAATTTTAGATGATGGGATTTATTGTAAGATACACAGGGAAAGCCTGGAAATCATAGTCTCCCTAGTTCCCTTGCAATTCAAAGATTGAGACATATTGAACCCTATGGAAAACTGGACAATGGATCATCATTTTTAAAGCATAATAGCAGCTATGGTGACACAGCAGCTCTAGTGACCCAGTTGTCTTTTCATCCTCCAGAAGCTATCATCTTTTACTCTCTGTATTAGTCTATTCTCAACTGCTATAAAGAACTACTTGAGATTGGGTACTTTATGAAGAAAAGAGGGTTAATTGACTCACAGTTCCATATGGCTGGGGAGGCCTCAGAAAACTTGCTGTCATGGCAGAAAGCAAAGGAAAAGCAAGCACCTTTTTCACAAGGCAGTAGAAGAGAGAGAGATCCAGTGAGGGAAGTCCGAAACACTTAAACCATCAGATCTCTTGAGAACTTAGTCACTATCATGAGAACAGCATGGGGAAAATCTGTCCCCATGACCCATTTACCTCCCACCAGGTCCCTTCCCTGACACATGGGGATTACGATTCACGATAATATTTGAGTGGGGACACAGGACCAAACTGTATCATTCTGCCCTTGTCCCCTCCCAATTTCATGTCCATTTCAAATTGCAAAATACAATTATCCCTCCTCAACAGTACCCCAAAGTCTTAACTCATTCCAACATTAACTCAAAAGTTCACAGTCCAAAGTCTCTTCTGAGACAAGGTAAGTCCCTTCTGCCTAGGAATCTGTAAAATCAAAAAACAAGTTAGTTACTTTTAAGATACAATAGGAGTACAGGTATTTGGTAAATTCTCCCATTCCAAATGGAGAAACTGGACAAAACAGAGGGGCTATAGGCTCCATTGCCAGTTTGAAACTCAGCAGGGCAGTCATTAAATCTTAAAAGCTACAAAGTAATCTCCTTTGACTCCATGTCTCAAATCCAGAGTGTGCTGACACAAGAGGTAGGCTCCCAAGGCCTTAGGCAACTCTGCCCCTGTGGTTCTGCAGGGTATAGCCCCTGTAGCTGCTTTCATGGGCTGGCTGTGAGTTCCTGTAGCTTTTCCAGGTGCATGGTACCTGGAAACCTAATACTAAAAAACCTAATACTAAAAACCTAATACTAGTCTGTCAGTGGATCTACCATTCTGGGGCCTGGAGGATGACTGCCTTCTTCTCACAGGTCCACTAGGCAGTGCCCCAGTTAAGACTCCATGTGGGAGCTTCTACCTCACATTTCCCGTCTGCACTGCTTTAGTAGAGGTTCTTCATGAGGGCTCCACCCTTGCAGCAGACTTCTGCCTGGATATCCAAGTGTTTCCATATATCCTCTGAAATGTAGGTGAAGGATTCCCAAACTTTAACTCTTGCCTTCTGCACACCTGCAGGCCCAACACCACATAGAAGCCATCAAGGCATGGGGCTTGCACTCTCTGAAGCAACAGCCCAAGCTGTACCTTGGCCCCTTGTAGACATGACTGAAGCTAGAGGTACCTGGGGTGAAGGGTGCCATGTCCCAAGGCTGCACAGAGCAGTGGGGCCCTCTCCCAGCCCATGAAACCATTTTTCCCTCCTAGGTCTCTGACGCTGTGATGGGAGGGGCTGCCATGAAGGTCTCTGAAATGCCCTGGAGACATTTTTTGCATTCTCTTGGCGATTAACATTTGGCTCCTCTTTACTTAACCAATTCTTGCAGCTAGCAGCTTGAACTTCTCCCCAGGAGATGAGGTTTTTTTCCTCCCCCCAATATGGGCAGGCTCTAAATTTTCCAAACTTTTATGCTTTGCTTTCCTTTTAAACATAAATTCCAATTTCAGATTATCTCTTTGTGAATGCATATCTTCAGTGCTTTGCTGCTTAGAAATTTCTTCTGCTAGATACTCTAAATAATCTTTCTCAGGTTCATAGTCCACAGATCTCTAGGGCAGGGGCAAAATGCCACCAGTCTTTTTGCTAAAGCATATCAAGAGTGACTTTTGCTCCAGTTCCCACTAAGTTCCTCATCTTCATCTGAGACTACCTCAGCGTGGACTTCATTGTCCATATCACTATGAGCATTTTGGTCAAAACCATTCAACAAGTCTCTAGGAAGTTCTAAATTTTCCCACATCTTCCTGTAGTCTTCTGAGACCTCCAAACTATTCCAACCTTTGCCGATAACCCAGTTCCAAAGTCACTTCCACATTTTCAGATATCTTTATAGCAGTGCCCCACTCCTGGTACCAATTTTCTGTATTACTCCATTCTCACAATGCTGTAAAGAACTACCTGAGACCGAGTAATGTATAATTCATAAAAGAGGCTTAATTGACTCGCAGTCAATTAAGACTAAAAGAGGCTTAACTGACTCATAGTTCCACATTGCTGGGGAGGCCTCAGGAAACTTAACAATCATGGTGGAAGGTGAAGGAGAAGCAAGCACCTTCTTCGCAAGGTGGCAGGAGGGAGAGAGCAAGTGTGGGGATGTGCCACACTTTTAAACCATCAGCTCTCGTGAGAACTCACTCACTATCATGAGAACAGCATAGGGGAAATCCACCCTCATGATCCAGTTACCTTTCACCAGGTTTTTTTCCCTGACAGGTGGGGATTGTAATTTGAGATGAGATTTGGGTGGGGACACAGAGCCAAACCCTATCACTCTTCAATGCCTTTCCAGTATGCGACCCCATATTAAATACTTCCCTGAGAGAGAGAATAACTCATTGTATTTGGGTTGTCACTATCCACTCTCTTTTTCTTGCAACAAATATTTATGAAAAGACTGTGATGTTCAAGGGGTAAGCAGACAGGCCATACGAGGGCCATACTTCGCAGAGCTAATATTCTGGTGGGGCAAAAAATAATAAATATAATAAATAAGTTAACTAGATAATTTTGGTCTGTGCTATGTAGAGACTAAAACAGGGTAATTTTTAGATTGGATGGTTAAAAAAAACAAAAAAGCTTCACTAAGAAGATAAACTAGTACAATGATGAGGAGCCAGCCACACAAAAGCTAAATAAAAAGAATTCCAGGCAGAGACTGGGACCTTGACTGATACAATGACTTATCCCAGGAAATATAGCTAATCAGTGACAAACCCAGAATATTTTTGGTTCAAAAGCCCATCCTGTTTGATTACTTCACATTTCTTTCCCAACAAGTTGCTATATGGGAACTAACTTATTAAACTCAAAAATACTGTTCAAATATAAGATATTCTCAAATAATAATATTACTAAAGGCTGCCAAAGTTAACAAAGCAAAACAAACACAGCAGAGTTTATTTTCAGCAAAGGAACACACCAGTTGGCTGAGGGCAAAAAACATGTGTTTTTAATTGTTAGGAAGGGGTTTAATGGTTGCTATGCTAATCAAGTCTGCCTGAGTCTGTTCATGCTTCTATAACGAAGTAACCGAGACTGGGTAACATAAAGAATAGAAATTGATTTCTCACAGTTCTGGAGGTTGGAAGGCCACAGTCAAGGCACCCACAGTTTCAGTGTTTGGTGAGGGCCCAGTCTTCCTGCTTCCAAGATGATGCTTTGTTGCTGCACCCTCCAGAGGGGATGAATGGCTGTATCCTCACATGATGGAAAGGATGGAAAGGCAGAAAGAGGGCCCAGCTAGCTCCCGCCAGCCCTTTTGTATGGTTACTAATCCCATTCATGAGGACAGAGCATCATATCCTAACCACCTCCCAAAGGCCCCATCTCCTAATTCTGTTGCATTGGGAATTTTTCAAGATGAATTTTGGAGGGGACACAAACATTCAAACCATAGCAAAGGATGAAAAACAAAGACTCCAAATAGACCAGAGTAAATCCATAGCTCTCTACATGATTGGTTAAAACAAAACCCATATTTCATTGGAAAAAAGTCTTCAGATAGGTCCTATAAGGATTTTCTTTCAGCTTACCAGGATCACTCAAAATTCATGTTTTCTTTAACAGTGCTAGCTGTTAAAGGACAGTTGAAGCACAACACAGTATTCAATGCCCTATCTCCTAGGCAAGCTCTGCTGTAAATAAAAACATTTTCTTTTATGATATTATTATGCAACAGATGAAGAAACTAATATCCAAATATGTTAGCTGTCATGCCTAAGGTCATTTACATAACCAGACTGTTTACAGATCTCAATCTAGAATCCAGGTCCCCATTCTCAATCACTTTCCAAATGTACTTTTTTGTTTGGTTTGGTTTTTAGAGACAGAGTCTCACTCTATTGCCAAGGCTGGAGCACAATAGTGGCATAATCATAACTCACTGCAACCTTGGGCTCCTAGGCTCAGGTGATCCTACCCCTTCAACCTCCTGAGTAGCTAGGACTACAGGTGTGGGCCACCTCCTCCAGCTAATTTCTTTATTTTTTGTAGAGTCAGGGTCTTCCTATGTTGCCCAGGCTGGTCTCAAACTCCTGGCCTCAAGAGATCCTCCTGCCTCAGCCTTCCAAAGTGGTAGGATTACTGTCATGAGCCACTGTGTGTGGTCCTCCTAATGTAGTTAGCGGGATATTTTTGAGGCCTACACCTATATTACACACATACAGCACATAATAGTCACTCAATAAATATTTTTTGAGTTGAATCTCCTAGTTCCTCCTAAATTTCTGCTCACTAATGTATTATTATGTTTAAATAAATAAACGGAGTTTGCTTAGGGATCACATATAAATCAGAAGACTAGAAAGAATTACAGGCATGGGGCTGTTGGTCAGTTTTTTTCTGGGCCGTAAATGTAGAAAATCACCATGGGGATATAAGAGTGAACTTGCCTCAAAATAATTCATATTGAACCAATCTCATATGAAGAACTTATGTGCATTATCTCAATTAATCCTTATAACAGCCCCACAAATAAACCGAGACTCTTGGATGTTGAGATTCACCAAACTCATGTGTCCTCTGTATCACATAATTCTCAAGTGCATGCATCACCCCAGGATTCAGAAGTCCAACATCACCCCAGGATTCAGAAGTCCAGGAGATGGAATCTCTGATACATTTCTAAAACAAATGGTTCTAACTCAACCTTACGTCTGCTCTCTCATGGTTCCAGTATTAACTCAATACAACTTTGTCATTGTTTGAGATTATTTCTTTAAGCATAACATTGCCAAAAGGAACAAATGAAAAGCAAAGAATACCAGTGTTCTGTTTGTTGAGTAAGGGGATATCCCTTATATTTTCCTGAAGAAAGTAATTTCAGTTCTGCCCCAATAGGCCCTTTGCCTAAGACAGAGGTGAACATCGAGGTTGGCTTCAGGTACGAAGCTAAGGTCTGTCTTCTCCCAGGAGGTGGCAGCAGCAGCAGCAGCCTCCGCCTGCTACAGAAATCAGACAGAATTCATTCGTTTTCCTATTGGCATCCAAACCTAGAAATTCCTGGTTCCAAAGACCACTTCATCCCTTCCTTGGTTTGCTGAGCTTAGTTGGAGCTAGGGCATTGGGAGTTCAGAAGCTGGCAATAATTCCTCTTTATAAGTGCTTAGTTTTTTTTGTAAACACTTTGGTCTGGGCTATGACCTTGAAGCATGTATGAAGGAGGTTCAGGAAGTCTCTGGCCAGGGAAAAAGAGCTTCAGAAACAGTAGCTGAAACACATCCACACAAGCATAAATCCAGAGACCCCAGTGCACAGTTTGGTACAACAAAAATGATACAGCTTGTAGACCTGGCGTCTCAGCTACCAGCAAGCTGACCTTCTCATTGAACCTGTCAGAACCGTAATTTACTCATCCACCCAGTGTGGACTACATGGTCTTGAAGCACCTGCTAATTCTTAAATTATAAGCTACTGGACTTTTATTTTCTGGACTAATGGCTGGGCCTTCACCCTTTCAGAATTTTTAAAAATCTCAGACACAACAAAGCACTACTGGTTCCAAGTTAATCCCGGATGAGCACATATCCTGGTTTGGCAAACACTGCCAGCTGCATAGAAGGCGGGCAGGAATCCCAGGAAATGTCTGAACACCACTCAGCTATGGATGAACTGTCAACTGCTGGGGGTTGCTTTGCAAATTACCACATCTAAACGAAGCTGACAAAATGATATTTCAGAAAAGCAATTAACACTGATGCCTAGTGTATTTGGAACCAAAATGCCTTTTGGGAAGAATGAAATTGGCTCAGAAAAAGAGTACCCCAGCCCTCCAGGTAAAAATGTTAAGTCAGGATCTCCCACACACTCCTATTACCACCAGTCAAATAGCCTGGTCTTTGTGAAGGATATGGAACTAATTCCTTTCATTTTCCCCCTGCTTCTACTTGGATTGGTTAAGCTTTCATCTATTTATTCCAGTGAACATTTATTGGGCACCTCCCATGGGTCAGGGGCTGGGTGTACACCTGGTTATTGAGGAGTTCACAATAGAGTAGTCAGATGCTAAATGAATTAATATACAGGGAGCATTCAGAAAGGGTTGGAATGTAAAATATAATAGAGGTGATAGAAATAGTTATTATCTCCATAAGGCCACAGGCCAAACACCATACTTCCTAATGAAAGCTATCCCTACAGTATAGTGCAATCATCTAGAAAGAATCCCATACTCCTATAAGTGTTGTCCCCTGTGGAATTGTCAATTGAACTTTTCCTATTTTACATGAAAGTTGTCATATTACAAACCCTTCCTAGATTGGGAGTTTTGCCTTCAGAAGGCCACGCTAAATAGAAATATTGTACATATTACCTGGATCAAAGGATGGGGATGGTGGGACAGCTTCTGTCTCTACCTCTTCCCCTTGAAAATACCAGCACAGGTGATGGGCCGGTTAAATAAGTTTCAGTGTAACTGCAACAGAGAGAACCGAGCAATGACAGAAGTAGGAGAGCCTGGTGATAGATAGCTTCATTCCTGAAAAGAACCATATTCTGTTTGGAGAGCAGATTAGAGGGCAAGACAACACAGGGCTGTCCTGTGTGACACGGAATGCGCTGAGCCATAGACCATAACAAACAAGCAGAAAAGAAGCAAACCATGTCTTCTAATTCCCTGGACTGATTTCAGATTGCTCTGAAAAGGACAATTGAAGTTTGCCTTCAAAGAGACACTAGATGCCCTCACAATGTTGAAATCAAGTCCAATATTTCTCAAACGTAATTTTTTAATAGAGACCCTTCTTATGTTGATGGTGTTTTTCTTCCTGTAGAGTTCCAAATAAGCCTCAAGAGGATCTCTTTCTTCCCACAGCTCCACAGACAATTCACAGCTATGCCAGTTTCTACATGTATAGCACAAAGGTTGAGAATCTCTGGCCTTTGGCTGAGTTTTATCCAACTGAATGTTCGGCCACTGATGTCATAGCCCCCAAAATAATTAGCGTTATAATGGGATTCTCTAGTGAATATATTTCGAGGGAAGCCTCTGAGCAGCAGTTCTCTCTCTTGGCTTCACATGGGGAAGTTTTAAAAATCCTCAACCCACATCCTAAACCAATTACATATTAGGGGTGGGCCCTAAGCATCAACTTTTCTTTTAAACACCATAAGTATCAACATTTTTGTACATTCCTCAAAAGATGTCTATGTACAGCCAAGGTTGAGACTTTCCAATGTTAAGTCTTAGGATAAGGAGAGACAGGAAGCTGCTAGTAACTGACAGCTGAGCTCACCTCCTCCCTTTGGAATTTCTCCTGAAAAGCCAGCATGAAGAAACCAAATACTGCAATGGCAGCCAGCCTAAACATCCACTTTGTAAGATTTCCATTTCTGCTTTCCCACTGTATCCACCAGGTCTGCCATTAAAATGATTTGAGTACCTACAGAGTTATGAACAGTGGCTAATCAGTATTTTCAAAGAGAGAACAGGTAACAGGTGATGGTGGTATGAATGCCACGCTCTAGAGATTCTACATTCATAATTTTTTTTTTTTTTTTTTTTTTTTTGAAAGGGTCTCACTGTGTCATCTCAGGCTGGAGTGCAGTGGTGCAATCTTGACTCACCACAACCTCTGCCTCCCAAGTGCAGGCGATTCTCCTGCCTTAGCCTCCTGAGTAGCTGCGATTACAGGTGCGTCCCACCACACCCGGCTAAATTTTTTTTTTTTTTTTAGTAGTAGAGACGGTGTTTCGCCATGTTGGCCAGTCTGGTCTTGAACTCCTGGCCTCAAGTGTTCCACCCGTCTCAGCCTCCCAAAGTGCTGGGATTACAGGCATGAGTCACTGTCCCTGGCGCCACATTCATCTTAAAAACAAACAAAAATGCTTTTTTTTTCCACCCTCAAAACTACTCAGTCTCTTCTCTCACCCTACTCTTGACTCATTTTTCTCTTCTGCTTCCTCTCTCTTCCTGCCTGCCATCTCCTTCACCTGCTCTCCAACCCTGTCACTGGCATTCTTATTGCATTTATTTCTTGTCTTTCTTAGCCTCTGCACCTTGCTGTTCCTTCTGCATCTTATTTTCCTTTAGTCTCCATTCTCTCCTCCTTACCCACAATTACACACCTCTCTTCTTAGTTTCATCATCTTTCCCACTTGCAGCTCCTTCATTGGCTATAATAAGAAGCAAAAGCATTGTCAGATAGTTATAATCATTAAACCTTTTCTCGTTTGCCCAAGAAAACTCACTAGCAGCACTTGTGGCTGCAGTGTTTACCCCGAGAAAACTTTGCCACAAAATATCTCTCTTTTATTATTATTTTTGCATCGCTCTAATATATTGACTTTGGAAACAAAAGACATCATTCTGTTTATAGCATTCTATTCTTAGAGGTGATATTCCCATTTATAAAATACAGTAATTCTCAATTGCTGAAAATGTCAAATCCTGGAAAATGTAGCATTCCTTATGTGTGATGTTAACATCATTAATGAACAGTTGGCCGAAGATTCATTTGATGAATCCGATTTCTCTGAAATAGACAATTCTGATGATTCAGACGATTCTGGTGTTAGTTCTGTTAAGAATTAACTCTAAGAGCAGTTTTTATATTTCATTTTCACATTGAAAATCAGTCAGATTTGCTTCAGTCTCAAATAGCATGTTTATGTAAAATTAAATGAGTACTGGCAGCAAGCTATACTTTTTTTTAATAGGAAAAAGGTTAAATAAGATATTCTATTCGTTTTAAAAGCAGATAAGTACTGAAAATATTATATTTGTCTCTCCAAGGAGAAAAAAACTGGCTCAGAGTTAGCACTCCTTAAATACTAACTCTAATTATTTTTCGTATAACTCCCTGTATTGGCCCCAGATTACTTTTTACATGTAGTTCATTGACCTTCAATAGAAAAATCGTTCTCTGTTCTTCAATCCTGACAACAGCAGCTGACATCAATGTAAAAAGAGAAACAAGCTAAAAACAGTAGTCGAGTGTATATACCCTGAATTGAATATTCAGTTGCAAAATCATCATCATTATTATTGTAATTACAGAGAGAAGGCATTGCAATAATTGTTCAAGTGTCTTCTTGAGGAAATAACTAAAACAGGGCCAGCTGTCACAAACTACCCTACAATAATGATTCCCGTGTGTGCTGCTTCAGTATTCATAGTGACTCTATAATAACAAATTTGTGTACTCATCCAATGCCGTTTTTCAAAATTTTTAATTTTATAAACAATAGAACAGGGTCTCGCTGTTGTTGCCCAGGCTGGTCTCAAACTCCTGGCATTAAGTGCTCTTCCTATCTTGGCCTCCCAAAGTGCTAATCTGATGCCCTTAAATAACTTAAAAAATAACAAACCTGGCCAGGCATGGTGGCTCACACCTGTAATCCCAGCACGTTGGGAGGCAGACACAGGTGTATCACCTGAGGTCAGGAGTTTGAGACCAACCTGACCAGCAAGGTGAAACCCCATCTCTACTAAAAGTACAAAAATTAGCTGAGCGTGGTGGCACGCGGCTGTAATCCCAGCTACTCAGGAGACTGAGGCAGGAGAATTGCTTGAACCCAGGAGGCAGAGGTTGCAGTGAGCTGAGGTGGTGCCACTGCAGTCCAGCCTGGGCGATGGAGTGAGACTCTGTCTCAAAAAAATAAATAAATAAAAGTAAATAACAAACCTATGATTGGATCCAGTATTTCGCTGATAGTTGACCCGCATTTCTAAATGGTGTCCATGAACAGCCTTAGAATCATAAACTACCAAACAAAAAGTGCACCATCGATTTAGGAACAAACTAGAGTGAGTGGTCCAGCATTCACCTACAACATGAGGGCAACAAATCTAGGTACAAGAACAGGGTGGAAGTCAGGCAAACAGGCCAGCAGACAACTAAAATATGTAGGAGAAACAGCTACAAAGACAGGCGTGTTTTATTGACTTGAAAATTGTAAACAAATAAGATCTGTAAGAAAAGAGGGAAGGCCTTGTTTTTTGTTTACTTGTGAAATCAGCCAAAAGTATTTGAAATTTTCTCTTCCCAAGATACAGCTGTGAAATGACTAATGGAAACTGAGTGAGCCTGCATCAGGAACTGAATGTGCCACTTCACCGAGAACAAAAAAGTGTTCCCCTGATAGAGGCTGTCCTCTCAGATTAATACCTTGGGTGCTTTAAAGAGGACCAGCCAGGCACAAATATGATGCATTTGTAAAGAGGAAGAATCAGCCAAGCACCTTGGCAAATTTTTTTCCTATTTCAATACCTCTGAGTCATGTGTATATCTTAACTTTCATGTTCCTGAAGAAATTCCACAAAGAAGCAAAGAAAGAAAAGGAGAAAGAAAATTTCCTATTAAAGTATTTTTCCCTTGCTGGCCTTTCTAATAGGAGTCTGGCTAAAGACTGAACCTGAGCTGCTTCAAAGATGAACTTGGTAACTGCTCTGATCCAATCTTCCTAGGTTCTGAAATTCACACTTCTAGTTGCAATGGATCAGTACCATTTGCATATTCACATCTCCAGCTAAAAACAATTTACCCTGCACACAACCTTATCCTGTTTCAGTAATTAAAATATATTCTACAAAAGTGTCATAAGGAACACTGATTGACATTTTGAAAGTTGTTTCAAGGCACAATCTGTGCATTTTTTTTCCATTGTAAAAGACATGATCGTAACAAAAATACAATCATCCTTCAGTAGATTCGGGGGAATGGTTGTAGGGCCCCTGTATATACTAAAATCTATAGAACCTGCAGATACAAAAAGCCCTCATTTGAGCTTTGCATCTGCAAATACTGTATTTTTTTTTTTTTAAGAGTTGGGGTCGTGGCCAGGCTGGTGGCTCACGCCTGTAATCCCAGCACTTTGGGAGGCTGAGGCAGGTGGATGGCTTGAGTCCATGAATTCAAGATCAGCCTGGGAAACATAGTGAAACCCCATCTCTACTAAAAATACAAAAAAATTAGGCAGGTGTGGTGGCACCCATCTGTGGTCCCAGCTACTCGGGAGGCTGAGGTGGAAGGATTGCTTGAGTGTGGGAGGTCAGGGCTGCAGTGAGCTGAGATCATGCCACTGCCCTCTAGCCTGGGTGACAGAGTGAGACTCCATCTCAAAATAAATAAATACATACATAAAAATGAAAATAAATAAAGAGATGGGGTCTTGCTATGTTGCTTATGCCAGTCTCAAACTCCTGGCCTCAAGCAATCCTCACACTTGAGCTTCCGGAGTAATTAGGAAGCTAATTAATCAGGTGTGAACCAACTACTGTATTTTTTGTCTGAGTTTGGTTTTAAAAAAATCCAGATACAAGTGGACCCATGCAATTCAAACCCATGTTCTTCAAGGGGCAACTGTAAATTAAAACTTCAAACTGGTTTAAAATGGAAGGAAAAAATCTCCTTCCCACTCTTATCACAAGGCAAGCACTGTTAATTATTTCTGGTGTACTTTTTTCATATGAGGATATGTAAAATAGACTGCATTTTTACACAGAGCAAATAATATATAGCATCCTATACCTTGCTTTGTTCATTTAATAATATACCAGAAATATTTCCATAGCACATGTAGATGTTTTAATCATTGAATGTGCCATACATTTATTTAACTGTTGCCTAACTGATGAACATTTAAATCATTTCTACTTAGACTATTATTATAAACAATATTTCCATGAATATCCTTATACACGTCGTTGGGACTTGATGACTCTCTCTGTAGAATAAATTCCTTTCAATGAAATTGCTAGATCAAGATATATGTACACTTAAGATTGGGTTCGACGTTGCCAAAACTAAGTTGTATTGAGTTTAAAATTTTTTGTCACTTATAGGTAAAAATGGTATCACATTGTTGTGACCTGCACTTTTCTAAGCACTAATGAAGCTAAGTAGTTTTTTGAGTGTTTTCTTCCTTTTTTTTTTTTTTTTTAAGACAGGGCCTTGCGCTGTCACCCAAGCTGCAGTGCAATAGGGCAATCATGGCTCACTTTAGCCTCCATCTCCCAGGCTCAAGCAGTTCTCCTGCCTCAGCCTCCCTTGAAGCTGGAACTAAAGGCAAGTACCACCATGTCCAGTTAATTTATTTTATTTTTAATAGAAACGAGATCTAATAATAATAGAGTCTGAGACCAGGCTGGTCTCAGACTACTAGGCTCAAGTGATCCTCCTGCCTTGGCCTCCCAAAGTGTTGAGATTATAGGTGTGAACTACCACACCTGGCTTTTTGCCATTTTTATTTGTATGAAATATTCGTTCCTATTCTTTACGCATTTTTTTCTGTTCATTTTTTCCCTCATAAAACTGTAAGATCTTTTAGTAAATAAATAAGCACTTTTTCTGTTGGATTGCAACTTTTCTACTGCGCCATTTGTCTTTGGCTCTATTTATGGTGTTTCCTTGTTGTTGTTGTCATTTTTATTTTTATCATAGAAAGGTTTTATATTTTTTGGTTTCTGAGTTCTGCCTGTGTTTTAAATGTTAGCTCTTAGCTGGGCATGGTGGCTCATGCCTGTAATCCCAGCATTTTGGGTGGCCAAGGTGGGAGGATTGCTTGAGCCCAAGAGTTTGATACCAGCCTGGGCAACATAGTGACACTCTGTCTTTACAAAATAAAAATAAGAGCAAAAATTAAAATTGAAAAAGTAAACAAATATTAGCTCTTTTGCAAGATGGGTCTTTTTGCAGTTGCCATTTTAATGCACCAGAGCTTGATCTGAATTCCCCTGTCACATGGTAGAGGTTAAGAAATTAGGTTTTCCTGTGGAAAAAGAAAACTTACAAAGGCAAAGTCATTAAGAGAAGGAAGGGCACAGGGACCCATCCTCCCATCATCCCTGAGTGACCTGCTAGCCTCAGAAGATGGTTTGTGTTCCAAGTAAGGGAACTCTGTCCCTCTTTGGGTCTCTTTTTTGTATGAGCAAGTGTGAGGGTAGCCTGATCATGAAAGGAATAATCAGATTATCTTGGTACCAGGAAGCCTGGAATTTATTGTCAGCTTTTTACCAGAGATATCTGGGAAACGTACACAATTACTTTGGGTCCTGCAGGATGTTACACGGGTAAAAGGAAGACAGTGGTCCTATGAGAAGAGGAGCTTGTGCACAGTTTCTCAGGCTGGGAGAAGCCCCCTTCCTCAGCCCCAGCTCTCCACACCTGGTTTGAGCTAGTATTTCCCAGGCAACACAAAATGAGCACCCAGGTTGGTTTAAAACAAGCCTCCTCCTTCTATCACATTAGATTAATGAAGAGTCAGGCAGTAGCGGTGCAATAAACTCTTTCCCCAATTTTTTATTTTGAAAATTTTCAGACCCACAAAGATCGAAGAACAGTATAAGGAATATGCCTATACTCTTCACCTAGATTCACCAATTATTAACACTTTTTCACCTTTGCTTTATCTCTTTCTATAGACATTTTTAACCATTGATGCATTTGAAAGTGTTGAATACTTTACAATTATTCACTTAAAATAATTCATCCATCTCCTACGAATAAGAGCATTCTCCTCCATTACTACAGTTCCATTTTCAGGTCTGGGAAAATTAACAATGATTCAATAATAATATCTTTCAGTTCATATTCAGATTTCTTCATTTGTTTCAAATGTCTTTTATGTAGTCTTTGATCCAAGATATTAACAATGTCCATACATTGCATTTGATTCCATTTCTCTACTCCAGTGCCCCGAGGCAGACTTTTAGCAATGGCTGGAGACATTTTTGATTGTCATGACTAGGGGTGCTCCTGGTTTCTACTATCTAGAGACCAGGGATGCCTGCTAAAGAGCCTGAATTCACAGGACAGCCCCCCACAACAAAGAATGACCTAGTCCAAAATGTCATTTAGTACCTAAATTGAAAAACCCTGTTCTAGTCTATCAAGAACTATTTCCTACTTGATTTGCTTTTCATGACACTGACTTTTATTATTATTAATTTATTTATTTAGAGACAGGGTCTCACTCTATTGCCCAGGCTAGAGAGCAGTGGTGTGATCATAGTTCCCTGCAGCCTCAAACTCCTGGGCTCAAGCAATTCTCCTGCTTCAACTTCTGGAGTAGCTGGGGCTACAGGTTCATACCATCACATCCAGCTAATCTTGTTGCCCAGGCTGGTCTTGAATTCCTGCCGCAGATGATACTCCCACCTCAGCCTCCCAAAGCGTGGGGATCATAGATGTGAGCCATGGTGCCTGGTCGGCACTTATTCTTTTGTAGCATCTAGTCCAGTTCTTTTGCAGACTGTCTCTCTCACTATAAATTTTTCTGATTGTTTTCTCATGATCAGTTTGAATTTAAACTAATACCAAAAATACAACATAGATGACTATAACCACTAGCTATTACTGCATAACAAACCATATGAAAATTCAGTGGCATAATATTAAGAACCATTTTCTAGGTAGTTTTGCTCTGGATTAGGCTCAGTTGATTTTGGCTGGACTGATTCATGCATCCAAGTCATTTGGTGAGTTGACTTGAGGCTGGTCAGTCTGGGATGATCTCAGCTGGGATGACTGGGCTCAGTTCTATTAGCCTATCACACCTAGCAAGTTAGCCCTGGTGTGTTCTCATGGAAAAGGCAGGTCTGCAGGAGTGTAGAAGCCTCTGTTGAGGCCTAGGTTTAGAGCTGGCACTCTGTCACTTCAACTTTTGCCAATTATGTTGGCAAAAGCAAGTGACAAACCTAGCCCGGAGGTAAGCGGTAGCAAAATAAACTCAACCTCCTATGCCGTCAGTCTATCAAAATGATACTGTGTACCTCTTACTGTGTCACATCAGGGAATAGAAAATGTAAGGTTGTCCCGCTATTCGTGTTGTTAAGCTTGAAACTTGGTTAAGTAGTAACGAACAAATCCCTCCTTTGGAGAGCTCTATCTTTTATATATGTGGGGTGATGCTTTGGTGCACTGTGTCAGTCATGTTCCTCATTCGTTTCCTGGAGCTATGCTAACAAAGTACTCGCAAATTGGGCAGCTCAAAAAACAGAAATGTATTGTCTGGAAGCTGGAAGTAGGAAAGGAATGTGTTGGCAGGGCCATGCTCCCTCTGAAACCTGCAGGGGAAAATCCTTGCCTATTCCAGCCTCTGATTGCTCTGAGCATTCCTTGGCTTGCAGCTGCAGCGCCTCAATCCAGCCTCCATCTTCACATGGTGCTCTCCCTGGTCTTCTTATAAGGACACCAGTCAGATTGGATTAGGAGCCAACTCTACTCCAGTATGACCTCATCTTGACTAATTATTTCTGCCACAATGCTGTTTCTAAATACGGGTACATTCTGGGTTGCTAGGGCTTAGGACTTCAACATATCTTTTATGGGGGACATGATTCCACCCCTAACACCCATTAACCTTTTACTTAGTGGCTTTATCATCTACAGATGATCCTTGGGGATGGCATAACAGCATTTCTCTTAGCGCTGTTTTCATCTCCTTTCTTCCCTTTTAAAAAGGATTTAAGTCACTTTGCATGGCTTTTGCTTTGCAAAAAAAAACACATCATTTTTATACAACCATACAAACAACATTTTTATTATCAGCTTGCCTCAAATTTGACTAGTGAGAGTCTATAAGGTCAACTCTATGTTATTATTATTTTAGAGTCAGGGCCTGGCTCTGTTGTCCAGGCTGGAGTGCAGTATCATGGTCATAGCTCACAAGTGCCTCAAATTCCTGTGCTCTAGCCATCCTCCAACGTTGGCCCCCCAAATAGCTAGGACTCAAGGCACATGCCACCATACTCGGCTAATTTTTAAATTTCTTTTGTAGAGGCGGTGGGGGGGGGGGGTCTCACTTTGTGGCCCAGACTGGTCTCGAACTCCTGGTCTCAAGAGTTCCTCCCACTTTGTTCTCTCAAAGTGCTGGGATTACAAGCGTGAGCCACCACACCTGGCTTATTTCAAACTTTTTAAAAAAAATTTAAATGTCTTTTTTTTAAAATGTGACTACTCCCACTAACTCACCTCTATAGAACCTATTGCTGACATCCAACTGGAGCAGCTGTGATTATTCCCCATGGGAAAAGTCACATCATCATTCCTAAGTACAGCTATAATAAAAACTGCATTCTGCTTTTTATATGTATGTTAAATAAAATGAAAACTGTATCATATATATATTATATATATTAAATAAATGAAAGCTGTATTCTGTATTATATTACATAGGTATTCTGCATTCTATATATTATTTTTTAATTTCACAACTCTGTACATAAACACTGTTACTGGATATTACAAATTAGAAATTTGAAGCTTAAAATGAGATATGGGATGGGCTGGGTGCAGTGGCTCACGCCTATAATCCCAGCAGTTTGGGAGGCCAAGGCGGGTGGATCACCTGAGGTCAGGAGTTCGAGACCAGCCTGGCCAACATGGTGAAACCCTGTCTCTACTAAAAATACAAAAAAAATTAGCCAGGCATGGTGGTGCATGTCTGTAATCCCAGCTACTTGAGAGGTTGAGGCAGGAGAATCGTTTGAACCCGGGAAGCAGAGGTTGCAGTGAGCCGAGATTGTGCTACTGCAATCCAGCTTGGGTGACAGTGTGAGACTCTGTCTCGAACGAACAAACAAACAAACATAAAATGAGATATGAGGAAAAGCATGGGTTTTGGAAACTGATGGCTTGCATCTTGGCTCTATTACGTATTAAGTATGTGGTTCGGGGCCTTGGTTTGTTTATCTGTACTATGGTGATGATGATATTTGCATCACAGATTTAAGCCTGGAAACTTATCTGACCTAGAATAGGTGTTATTAGTTCTCTTCTTTCCGTATCCTGATGATAGGCTATAGCTTTTAGCTCATGTTGGATAAATCACAGTGTTACAGAGTCTACCAGCAATTAATTAGGAGTTGGTCTATCTCATTAATTCAAAGTATGTTCATTAGGAATTAAAGAGAATTTGACCTAAGTTTCAGCTACAGTTTACCTTTCAATACCTTTGGGGAAAAAAGACATTTGGCTAATCAGTTTATTAAAATAAACAATGTTGTGGAAGGGAGATTATCTCTATTCAACTTAAAAGAACAACTTTTGGGAAGATCTTTGGCATTGTACATGCACCCTAGGAAGCTCATTTAGATATCAGTCTTCAAAATAGACTCCAGCTTTGTTTACCTGAATACAGTTTGTTAATTCATTCCACAAAGAGCATGAGTGCCTATTATATTCCATGCAATGTTCTAGGCACCTGGGATACATCAGAGAATGAAACAAATAGCCCTGCCCTTATTTACCCTTTAGTTGGGAGAGATAGGTGAAAAACAAATTTGCAAATTACATAAAGTATTAGAAATAGGTAAGTGATAATGAGAAAAATAAAGCAGGGGTTTACAAAGGATTGCAATTTCATTTTTATTTTTATATTTATTGTTTGAAACAGAGTTTTGCCCTTGTTGCCCAGGCTGGAGTGCAATTAGGCAATCTCGGCTCACCGCAACCTCTACCTGCTGGATTCAAGTGATTCTCCTGCCTCAGCCTCCCAAGTAGCTGGGATTACAGGCACCCACCACCATGCCCGACTAATTTTGTATTTTTAGTAGAGATGGGGTTTCACCATGTTGGGCAGGCTGATCTTGAACTCTTGACCCCAAGTGATTCACCCACCTCGGCCTCCGAAAGTGCTGGGATTACAGGTGTGAGCTACCACACCTGGCCAAGGACTGCAATTTTAAATAGCATTGTCATCATTTAAAAGACAATGTTTGGGCAAAGAATAGAAAGAGGTAAGGAAACTGGTCATGTGTACCCCTAGAAGAACAACAAACAAAAGTTCCTTGGACAGAAGAAGTGTGCTTGGCCTGGTGGAGGTGCAGCAATGAGGCCAGTGTGGCTAGAATGTAGTGAATGGAGGGAAATGTTTTATTTACCTAACAAACACTTAAATAGCCCTGACTTGTAGCATTATTTGAAGCACTTGAAAGATATTAACTAATTCTCCCAGCAAGTCTATGAAGTAGATACTGATTTTTATCTTTTCCAGATGAGAAAACTGAGCTATAAGAAGGTTAAATAACTGCTCCCAAATGACACAGCAATCACGTGATAGAGCTAGGTTTGGAACTCAGGTGGTCTGTCTCTAGCGATGCGTACTGTTAAGCACCAAAGTATGCTGTGCTGCTTCCTGGCAGTAAGAGATAAGAAATAAGTGGGAACTAGATCCTGTAGGTCATGAAAGTCCATTGGCAAAGATTGGGGGTTGGGTGTTTTTTTAATTAATTTTTTGTAGAGATGAGGTCTTGCTATGTTTCCAGGCTGGTCTCAAACTCTTGGCTTCAAGTGATCCTTCCAACTTGGTCTCCCAAAGTGCTGGGATTACGGACATGAGCCACCATGCCTGGCTATCTTTTAAAAAAATAATAATCTTTTTTTAAAAAGAAGGCTCTGCCTGACCACCTGCACTTGAGGGTGAACAGCCAAACCAGGCAGATCCTTTTGGTGAGCTGAATATGAAATACAGAGAGGGAGTCAGCAGTTAGAAATGGGCAGAAACTAAAAGATGCACAGAGAGAAGGAAGAAAGCTGAGGTCATGTGGCAGCAAAAAGCATGCAGCAATAGAAGCTGTGAGATGAGAAAAGAATAGAAAGTACAGAGCGGCAAGGGCAGTGGAGAGTCACAACACTAACAGATAATTAGAGTGTAAAGCAACAGATACTCACTACTGAAGAGCCCGCAAGATAACCCAGTTGTTAGGGCTGCACTGTGTGCTGAATCACCTTCCAGTTCCCACTCATTGCCAGAGCGTGGCAGGGAAGGACATGGGGCTTGAATTAGTCTTAAGCTTAGATTGAGGTAACCTGAGTATATCTCTCCATTCTGATAATTAAATTTTTGCTTCTTGGAATCTCTGTCACTCAAGATCATGGCAGGAAACTGAAGGCACATTCCGCTGGGATTTTGAAAATCATTTGATGAGTTTGATATTTGAAAGGATATAGGGAGGGTTGCGGGAACTTAAGAGGATACTGAGGCACCCAAGGTTGAGTAACAGTAGAAGCCCAAGCCTGAAGAGCAATAGTTTATCACAGTCCAGAAAGAGCTAGAACTGTGAAGGGGCATATCTAATGCCAAGGGGCATATCTAATGCACCATGGGTGCTAAAGCAGGGAGGAAAGGAGAAGAAATATCTCAACCTCTTTTTCCTCCTCTCTCTGATACTTGCTGATGCCTTCCATTGGACAAACCCAACAGTAAGTCAGAGGGCATTGGCTCCCAGGGGATAAAAATCTGTTGGGTAACATCCTTGTCGGGAACAGAGCATGGCAGAGAAGGACATAGGCCTCATATTAGTCCATTCTCACACTGCTATAATTTAAAGATACTACCTGAGCCGGGTAATTTAAAAGAAATGAGGCTTAATTGACTCACAGTTCCACATGGCTGGGGAGGCCTCAGGAAACTTACAGTCATGTTGAAAGGCAAAGTGGAAACAAGAACCTTCTTCACATGGCAGCAGGAGAGAGAAGAGTGAGGAGCAAAGGGGTAAGAGCCCCTTATAAAACCATCAGATCTCGTGAGAACTCACTATCACGAGAACAGAATGGGGGAAACTTCACCCATGATCCAATCACCTCCCACTGCTCTTTCCCTAAACATGGGGGATCATGGAAACTATAATTCAAGATGAGATTTGGGTGGGGACACAAAGCCTAACCATATCAGGGCTATAATGGGCTGAATGATATTCCCTTCCCCTCAACCCCAAAACATGCCCACAGCCTAATCTCTGGAACCTGGGAATATTACATTACATGGCAAAAGAGGTGACTAAGTTCCGGAGCTTGAGAGGAGGAGCTTATCCTAGATCACTGTGGTAGGCCCTTAATGCAATCACATGTATCCTTATAAGAAAGAAGCAGAAACTTTAAGAGACAAAAGGAAGTGGCAGTGTGACCCTTGGAAGAGTGACCACAAGCCAAGGAAAGCCTGAGGTCCCCAGATGCTAGAAGAAGCAAGAAACAGATTCTCCCCCAGAGCTTTCAGGAGTGTGGCCCTGCCAACACTTGATTTCAGACTTCTGCCCTCCGAAACTGAAGCAAAATAAAATTCTGTTTTAAACTACCCAGTTTGTAGTCATTTGCTACAGCAGTCACAGGAAACCAGTACAGGGGCCAGATGGAGAATAACCAACACAAAATCTATTCATCTCAGATGGGACAGGATGATAGCCCTCATCACTTTAGCTGGACATTCTTCTGCCTGCCTTTTATATTCTCTTTGGTATTTATTTATTTCTTTATTTTTGAGATGGGGTTTCATTTCACTCTGTTACCTAGATTAGAGTGCAATGGCATAGTTGTGGCTCACTGCAGCCTCAATCTCCAGGGCTCAATCAATTCTCCCATCTCAGCCTCCCAAGTAGCTGGATCTACAGGTGTGCACCACACTTCCAGCTAATTTCTTTTTAAAGTATCTATGGGGCCTTGTTATGTTTTCCAGGCTGTTCTCAAACTCCTGGCCTCAAGCCTTCGACCCACCTTGGCCTCCCAAAGTGCTGGGATTATGTGAGCCACCGTGCCTGGCCCTTTGGGACTTCTTTTGGGATCACACATATGCTTCAAACTATATTCTCCCGAGTTATAGTTACTTTTGTTATACAAATATTGTTTTATCCAAATAAGATTATGACATTCTTATTTGAAACAAGAATCTTGTCTTGCACATCTTTGTAGCCCATAAAAATCTTAGCACAGTACTTTGAACAGAGTGGACATTCTGTAATTGGTAAATGAGAAAGAAAGCTTCCATTTGTCCATCTGTAAATGGAAAATAACAATTTCTACTGACTTGCCTTTCAGAGATAATGATGGCAGGGTTTCCTGGAAACAATTTTTGTACCTGTAACAGAATGATGTATCTGAGACACCCATTCGTGCTGAGGCAATTCCTTAGGGGAGGAAAAAAACAAACCTACATTTACTTTTAGCATGTCCTCCATTCCATGTGGAGCTGAAACTGCTTGCAGATCACCCCACAAAGGAAAAGGCAGGGAATAATTAAGAAAATATAAGAGCTGAGGACTGATATCTTCTTAGGAACTTTGGTTCATTCAATAATCATTTGTCAAAGAACTACGATGTTAAAATATAGTCCATCGGCTGGGCGCAGTGCCTCACGCCTGTAATCCCAGCACTTTGGGAGGCTGAAGCAGACAGATCACTTGAGATCAGGAGTTTGAGACCAGCTTGGCCAACATGGCAAAACCCTGTCTCTACTAAAAATACAAAGATTAGCTGGGTGTGGTAACGCATGCCTGTAATCCCAGCTACTTGGGAGGTGGAGGCGCCAGATTCATTTGAACTCAGGAGGTGGAGGTTGCAGTGAGCCGAGATGGCGCCATTGCACTCTGGCTTGGGCAACAGAGTGAAACTCTGTCTTAAAAAAAAAAAAAGTCCATAGATGCTGAGGAAACACACACTCAGAGAATAAGGCATGATCCCAAGTCAGTAATTGTCACACAATATGATGAATGGTTTTTATAAGAGCAAAATGCTATGGGACCAGAAAGAAGGGAATGACTAACTATTGATGGGAGTTTCACCAAAAAAACTCACATTCAAGCTGGTCTCTTAAGACTGCATCAGGCAGAGGTGAAGTCAAGGGCATTCCAGGACCAAGAGAAATAGCTTTGCCTGAGCTGTTGCCAAGCAAACCACACCCTCAGCTCAGCCCTATTGTATCTACAGAGCCCTATTTTTATTCATGATCCTCACTGCTACTTTTTAGGAGAAGAAAAGAATGCTGACTTCTTCTCTAATTTTGCATCCAGGTATTTTATATGCCAAAGAAAGGTGACTGTCAGGAGGGAAAACAGAAGTTGACTTCTGGCAAGTCCAATAACGACAGGTCCTAACATCCGTCTAATAAAAAGTTAGTGCTTACCTTTGCTGAGCCTCTTCCTCATTTCTGAAAACTGAGTTAGGCTATCCTGTGAATGTGGCACCAGGGGGAAAGTGGACAAGGTATGAGCGCATCCCCTGTCGCACTGCTCCACACCAGGAGGTTCAACTTTAGCAAACACTCCTTGAATGGGAGTCATGGCTGAGGCCCTTTTTCCTACCCTAGGCTGACCTTCACATCACTCCTTGGGGAACAGCTCTGTCTAGGGCACCGCCCAGCTTCCCTCCCAGGCCAGTCCTGCTAGGCCTCTGAGACCAGAACTGTGCTGCTTATGAGTGGAAGCAAGAAGAAAAAAAACCCTTAGGACAGCAGCCAGGAGAGAATGCAAGACTGGCCAACCCCACTAAGGAGCAAAGGATTCCCCATCCGCATCCTGCAGCTTCCACTGGAAAACTGGGGAGGCTGGGAGACTGGGATCTCAGTCTCAGAGTATGCATCACTCGTCCTTGTTTTCTCAAGAAGCCTCTACCTTCCAGGCCCTGCCAGGAAGCCGGCAGCATTTTCCTGAGGCTGTAATAACAAGGACAGAGCGTTCTAGCCTGCTAGAGCCTGCTGGCTGGTCACTCTTTCCACTGCCTTTTGTTTTCATGCATCATTCCCCTCACTTGCTTCTCAGATTCCTCAGGGCTTTGAAAAAGCCACAAGTGCTCCACACAGTGACACCACCCAGCAGGCTGGCAGACATCGCTGACAGGCACCTTGCCCTAAGCGACCGCAGGTATGCAAGTCCTGACAGCTGATACCCAGCCATGTACCTGCTTAGAGGGAAGATAGCATTCAAAAGGGGCCCACCCCCATTAGCCTAGCTGGCAAAGGCAGGGCTTTAGATCAACTACAGCCCAGTGCACTGATAAATCTCAGACTGCTGTTTTATTCAAAGTGTATCTGTATGGTGGGAAGTGGTACTTCCCCACCCTTTCCTCAAACATCTAAATCCAGCCAAAAAAGATGCTACCAACAAAGCGCCAGAGTGGCCTCAGGGTGACAATTCACATATCAATATATTAGATCATAGACACATGCATACTTGGAGCAGATTTAACTTTGTGTTTTAGAACCACCTGTAGCCTATTTCAAACCACACTCCAGAGTGAACCTATCAGAATCCATGAAAATAGGGCTTAGATACGTTTATTTTTAAAAAGCTTGACAGCGTTGGTTAGAATGTGGGACAAGACAAATTCTCATATATCATTGATGAGATACATAACAATTGGTTCAACTACTGTGGACAGTAAGCTGGAAGGCAATTGTGGGACATAAAGAAGTTCCTCTTTTAAGTTTCCTTTCTTGTTAAATCATAAGTGTGCTAATAACTCTTTGTTAAGCTCTATCCTGTGCTAGCCATAGCTGTTAGGCATGCCATGCTTACAGACACATAGTACATTCTAAGTCCTTGTACTTTAACCAAGATATCTGTGCTGGACGCGCTCACGGGCATAGCCCAGCTCTCCACTGCTTTCACCTGTTTAGAAAAGTTTTAAGTTGTTAGCCAATCAGGTTTTAGTTTAAATTGTGGGATCTGGTTCCAGCCAACATAGATCAGACAAATGCATAAGGAATAAATATGTCGCTTTCCTTTGTTCATTGTCCTCCTGTGGCAAGATGGCTAGTGAGAGTACCCTTCCTGCAGTCCAGGAAGTAAAAATTGCATTGCTGAAAGATCCTTTTTCTCAGTGCTAATTTTTCTTTGTGGCACCAAGCATCTGTTTCCAATAGTGGTCTAGTCAAGTCAAGTTGGAAGTGCACATATCCTAGTCCCTAGCAATTTTTGTTCAAGATATATTCCCTAGAACTCTCACACATATATTCAAGGAGACATACACCAGGGCATGATTTACATCATGATTTGGAATGGGAAAAAACTGGCCATAACAAATATCCACCCACAGGAGAATAGATAGATTTTAGAACATTTATATAATGGAGCACTACATTGCATTACTATATAACATAGTATTATTATGTTATATAGAATGGACTAGCTCTACAAATATCACAGATAAAACCATAATGTGATCATCTCAAAACCATAATGTTGAGGGGAAAAAAAGCTACAGAAAAAAATGTACCCTATTTATATACATGTTTAAACATGCAAAACTTGCCTATTGTGTAGTAAAACTATAAAAACATGTGAGAAGAATGTTTACAGTCTTCACCAGATTGGTTATCGCTGGAGAGAGTTGAAATGAAAGGGCCTTCTTGGCTGGGTGCAATGACTCATGCCTGTTATCCCAACATTCTTGGGAGGCCAAGGCGGGTAGAGAGCTTGAGCCCAGGAGTTTGAGACCACCTGAGCAACATGATGAAACCCCAATTCTACAAAAAATACAAAAATTAGCCAGCTGTGGTGGTGCATGCCGGTAGTCCCAGCTACTTGGGAGACTGAGGTGGGAGGATCACCTGAGCCTAGGAGGTCAAGGCTGCAGTGAGCTGTGATTGTACCAGTGTACTCCAGCCCGTTTTGGGCAACAGAGTGAGATGCCGTCCAAAAAAAAATAAAAATAAAAGAAAGAGAGAAGGAGAGAAGAAGGAAGGAAGGAAGGAAGGAAAGAAGGAAGGAAGGGAAGGAAGGAAGGAAAGAAGGAAGGAAGAAAGGGAGGGAGGGAGGGAGAAGGGGGCCTTTTCTTGTAACTAGAAGGTTTTATCATGGCAATTTGTTATTATTTACTAAATCTGGATAGTAAGTCCATGTCCCACAGGTAACTCTGAGAGTCATGGCCATCCATAGCGGAAGGGTCTTTTGATTACAGGAAAAAAAATGTGATCACAAACATAAATGACACTAAAGAGCCCTCTCAGTAATATATGCAGATTGAGATACTGTTCAGTAATGGAGGAGCTGTTGCGTGGCCCATTAGGTGCCCTGTGACCTGCTGGCCTTGTGAGCATCCTAAACAGAGTTAGAGGTGCAGGGGGATGAAGACAGAGATTGCTCCACATGAGGAAATCATGACTCTAGTCACACCCGGAAATTTCCAAACCTGGTTGAAAATCAGATAAAACTTTTATTTTATTTTTACTTATTTTTTTTTGTCAGGGATCACCTGACAGATAAAACTTTGAATGCAGTTGTCCATGCCCCAACGTCTGAGAATATGTTATAGTAGGTCTGGCATGAGACTCTGGAATCTACATATTTAAAAGGCTTACCAAAAGATTCTGATGATCTGCCAGATTTGAGAAATGATAACCAGCCATGGTTACATGCTATTAATATTTTCGAAGAAGTTGGGTAGGAAGAGAAATGGGAGGAAAGGAAGTAAGAAAATTAAAGAAGGAAGGTGAGAAAGAAGGAAGGGAAAGAGTGCCAGGGTGAGCCTTCAAGCCCAGCTCAAATCTCTCCTCCTCTATTTCCCCTAGCCCTCTACAGCCTCGACGTGTCTCCTCATACCCTGAACTTTGCTACATCTCTAATCATCTAGAATATTCATTTGGCAATTATGTACTTCCCTGGACATTACTGTCATGGGCTACTGTTTAATCAATAGGTTTATGTCTTATTTTTTGAATTAGGCTATAAGCTTCCTCAGGACAAAGACCACATTTCCTTCATCTTTGTATTTCTAGTGTCTAACATAATGCTTTCCACAGAGTAAGCAGTAAATCACCATGATTAAGAATATAAGATAAAACAGGTTCAGAAATGTGGGAGTATCTGGGCATGGTGGCTATTATCCCAGCACTGTGGGAGGCTGAGGTGGGAGGACACTTCAAGACCAGCCTGGGCAAGAGAGTGAGACCCCATCTTTGCAAAAATTTAGAAATTAGCTGGGTGTGCATGTGTAGTCCTCACTACTCACAGGACTGAGATGGGACCATTGCTGAGTTTATGAGTTGGAGGCTGCAGTGAACTATGATCATGCCACTGCATTCCAGCCTGGGTGATAGAGCAAGACCGTCTCTAAAAAAGAAAAGAAATATGGCAGGATACAAGACCAATAAACAAAAATCAATTGTATTTCTAAACACTAGCAATGAATAATCTGAAAAATGAAATCCAATGCAATCTCTATCAAAATCCCAACTTTTTTATACTTTACGGAAATTGGCTAGCTGATCATACTATTCAAGTGGAAATACAACCCCAAATGGCCAATACAATCTTGAAGAGGAAGAATAAAGTTGGAAGGGGCATAGTTCCTGATTTCCAAAACTACCATAAAACTACAGTAATCAAGACATAAGGCATAAGGATACACATATAGATTAATGGAATAGACTTGAAAGTCCAGAAATAAACCCTCACATTTATATTGAATTGAATTTCTGAAGAGTGCCAAGACAATAGGGAAATAACTGGTTTTTAAACAAATGTTGCAGAGACAACTGGATATCTGCCAAAAAAAAAAAAAAAGAGGAAGTTTGACTCTCAGCACTATACAAAAAAAAAAAGAAAGAAAGAAAGAAAAGATTATCTCAAAATGAGTCATAGGCCTAAATGTATGAGTTAAAACTATAAAATTCTGAGCAGAAAACAAGAGTAAATCTTCATGATCTTGGATTTGGCAATAGTTTCTTAGATATATTTCCAAACACAGAAGTAACCAAAGAACAAAATAGATAAATTGAACTTTAAAAGTAAAAACTTTTGTTCTCCAGGTAACATCACCAAGAAAGTGAAAAGACAACCCACAGGGCAGGAGAAAAATCTTTGCAAATCATGTATTTGACAAGGGACTCATATCCAGAATATTTAAAAAACCTACCACTACTCCGAAATAAAAAGACAAATAATTAAAACACGGACAAAGACAGCCTGGCCAACATAGCAAAACCCCGTCTCTACTAAAAATACAAAAAATTAGCTGGGCGTGGTGGGGCTCGCCTGTAATCCCAGCTACTCCAGAGGCTGAGGCACAAGAACCACTTGAACCCCGGGAGGTAGAGGTTGCAGTGAGCTGAGATTGCGCCATTGCACTCCAGCCTGGACGACAGGGTGAGACTTTTTCTCAAAAGAAAAGAAAAGAAAAGAAAAGCCATGGACAAATAATTGAAATAAACATTCCTCCACAGAATATATACCAATGGCCATTAAGCACATTAAGCACATGAAGAGATACTTAACATTATTCATCATTCGGGAAATGCAAGTCAAAAATCACAGTGAGACATCTCTTCACACCACAAGAATGGCTAGAAAAACAAGAACAAGTGTTGGTAAGGATCTGGAGAAACTGGAACCCTCATCTATTGCTTGTGAGCATGTAAAATGGTAACACCACTTTGGAAAACAGTTTGGCAGTTCCTCAAAATGCTGGACATATAGTTACCAACTTACTCAGGAATTCTACTCCTACCCATATATATATACCAAGAGAAATGAAAACATGTGTCCACACAGAAACCTGTACCTGAATGCTCATAACAGCATTATTTATGATGGTCTGAAGTGAACACAATCCATGTCCATGAACTGATGAATGGGGAAATAAAATGTGGTATAGCCATATAATGGAATCTTTTCAGCCAGAAAAAAGTAATAATTACTGATGATACATGCTACAACATGGATGAACCTGGGAAAACATCGGTTAAGTGAAGGAAGCCTGTCTCAAAAGGCTACATATTGTATGATTCCATTTATATCAAATATCCAGAATAGGCAAATCCATAGAGACAGAAAGAAGATTTGTGGTTGCTTGAGGCTGGAGTGGGCTTGAAGGTGGTGAATGGGAATAGGGAATGGCTGCTGATGGGTACTGGTGTTTTTTGGGGGGTGTTGAAATGCTGTAATATTAGATAGTTGTGATGGTTGCACAATGCTATTAATACAGGAAAAAACCATGGAACTACACACTGTATTTATTTTATTATTATTTTTTTGAGACAGGGTCTTGCTCTATCACCCAGGCTGGAGTACAGACATGCAATCATGGTTCGCTGCAGTCTCCGCCTTCCCAGGCTCAGGCGATCCTCCCACCTCCACCTTCAGTAGCTGGACAACAGGTGTGAGCCACCACACCCAGCTAACTTTTTAATTTTTTGTAGAGATTGTGTTTCTCTTGGTTGCCCAGGCTGGCCTTGAAGTCCTGGCCTCAAGTGATCCTCGGGCCTCAGCCTCCCAAAGTGTTGAGATTGTGAGTGTGAGCCACCACACCCAGACTAAACTACACACTTTAAATGGGCGATTCTTTTTATGGTATGTGAAATATATCTCAATAAAGCTGCAAAAGAAATAAAAATATGACCCAGTTTTGAATTCTGGTTCAATTCCTATTGCTGAACATGCCCAGCTCATTCTCCCTCAGGATCTTTGCATTTGCAAAGGTCCATGTCATGAGCTCATTACCCCAAAACATTGCACTACTGGCTTCACATGATTTAGGTTTTCTGAATCTCTTATCCAGTGTTGCACAATCTCCCCCTACTCCTGTCAGTCATGTCAATTACCCTATTTTAGTTCTCTCATAGCTTTAATCACTATTGAAATCCTCTTGTTTCTTAATATACCGGTTTCCTATCTGCCTCTCCCACTAGAATAAAGCTCCATGAGAACAGTCTTAGTCACAACTCTATCTTCATGTCTGAAACAGTGTCTGGCACACAGTAAACCTCCAATAATATATGTTGGATGTTGGATGAATGAAAGGTGGCCAGCCTCCAAGTTTCACTTAATCCCCCTCAATCTTCATTTCCTAGCTACAGAGTGGTATTATAATAAAAATTACGTTTAGTTCATAGGATTGTTGTAAGAATTGAGTAACAGTGCATGCAAAAACATAGCTCATAGGCCAAGCACAGTGGCTCATGCCTGTAATCCAGCACCTTGGGAGGCTGCAGTGGGAGGATCTCTTGAGGCCAGGAGTTTGAGACCAGCCTGGGCAACATAGTGAGACCCTGTCTCTACAAACAATAATTTTTAAAAATCACCTGGGCCTGGTTGGTGCATGCCTGTAGTCCTAGCTACTGAGGAGGCTGAGGTGGGAGGATTGTTTGAGGCCAGGAGTTCGAGACTGCCATGACCTATGATCTCAACAGAACGAGACCACATCTCAAAAAAGAAAAAAAAAAACAACTCATAGTGGACATTCAATAAATGTTAATAATAATTATTGTTATTATTAATATCACTACTACTCCTCTGTGATTAAAATGGTCCAGATGAGGATAATGAGCACCTAAACTAAGTATTATTAATGGAAAAAGAATGCCTGGGTCCCATCTTCAAAGCTGGACAAGCTTTGCATTCAAGGGCCTTAGCATTTGACGCCTCCTTAAATTAAATAATAATAGTTACAGTTATTATTGGATCACCTGGATTATAAAGAAGAGAAAATGATAAAAAATAACGAAGGTGGCTGGGCACAGTGGCTCATGCCTGTAATCCCAGCATTTTGGAAGGCCGAGGTGGGTGGACCACTTGAGCTCATGAGTTCAAGACCAGCCTGGGCAACATGGCAAAACTGCATCTCTATAAAAAATACAAAAATTAGCCAGAGGTGGTGGTGTGCCTGTAGTCCCAGCTACTCAGGAGGCTGAGGTGAGAGGATGGCTTGAGCTCAGGAGGCAGAGGTTGCAATGAGTTGAGATCACACCACTGTATTCCAGCCTAGGGAATAGAGCCAGACCTTGTCTCAAAAATAAGATAAAATAAAATAAAGAAGGAAAAGGAGGGGAAAAGAGAGAAAGACTAAAGAAAATTGCCCCAAGAAGAATAGAAAAGGAGAGAACGGGAAGATCTTATATCTATTGATCATAATCCATTAACTTTTTTCCTTTATTTTTGTTGATATATAAAAGGTATACATATTTTGGGGGTACATGTGATAATACATTCATATAATTTGTAAAGATCAACTCAGTGTAATTGGGACATCTATCACCTTAAATATTTTTTTCTTTATGTTAGAGACATTTAAATTGCCCTCTGCTAGCCATTTTGAAATGCACAATTGGCTGGGCATGGTTGCTAACGCTTGTAGTCCCAGCACTTTGGGAGGCCAAGGTGGGTGGATTGCTTGAGGTCAGTTGTTCAAGACCAGCCTGGCCAAAATGGTGAAACCTTGACTCTACTAAAAATACAAAAAATAGCTGAGCGTGGTGGTGGGCACCTGTAATCCCAGCTACTCAGGAGGCTGAGGCAGGAGAATCACTTGAACCAGGAGGTGGAGGTTGCAGTGAGCCAAGATTGCACCACTGCACTCCAGCCTGGGCAACAAGAGAGAAACTCCATCTCAAAAAAAAAAAAAAAAGAAATGCACAATTGATTGTTGTAAACTACAGCTTACAATATAGATCACCCTACTGATCTATCAAATGCTAAGTTTTATTTCTTCTAACTGTATATGTGTACATTAATCAACCTCTGTTCACCCTTCCCTTCCCCTTCCATTAACTTCTTATCCACTTACTAAATATTACACAAGAATTTAGTGAGCTTTCATTGAGTACAAACACAGTAGCCACTTGATATATTTGGCTCTTCCTTGGTGACTTAAAAGATCTATGTCATGAAGTCATCGAAGCATAAATCTGAACCACGTGGGGAGTGAGGCTGCCATGTGGAAACAGGTCATGCAGCCAGGGAGTGACTTGTACCTACTGATCAGCATCCACATCCAGGCTTGTCACATTTGTAATACTCCTCCTCAGAAGTCAGACAGAGTCACTGAAAGTTATCCTTCACTGTCTTTTGTGAAGGAAATGATATGCTAGAGTGGCATATCCATCAGGAAAGTTATGATTATGCTACAAGAACAAATGACCCCCAAATCTCAGTGGCTTACAACAACAACAGTTTCTACCCCATTCATGCTGCTTGTCCACGTTAAGTCAGCTGTGACTCTGCTCCAGTTAATCTTCACTCAGAGACCCAGACTGATGCAGCAACTGTTATCTGAAGCATCACTGGTTGTCGTGGAAAAGAAAAATGGTGCCTCATACTCTGTCCCAAATCAACACACACATCACCTTCACCCACCTTTCATAGGCTAAGAGAACAAGGTGAGTAAGTATGATCATCCAATAGGGAAAGGTATTGGAGGGAGGAAACGTGGAATGTTTGGAGCAGAGTAATGCAACTTACCACAAGTGGTATTCACAAATTTGGAAACTTAAAAGAAGTCTCTCTTATAAATTTTAATAATGCCTTATACTTTCTTATGTAGGGAGAAAATATAAGCACATATGAAATAGGATTACAAATATAATATGGTGAATTATATATAAGAAAATATGCAATATACTCTAGAATCTAGACATAGAAATAATACAAATAAAGGAGCAGAAGCTCTTTCAGAAGTCCAGCTTTTGAGAGAATGCAGTTCAGATGTGTCTCATGGACCTCTGCGGATTCCTCCTAGCCCTCTTGGGGCTCCAGTCACAGGGCAACTCCACTAATTTCTCTGGGGACTGAAGCATCCTGTCTTTCGGGAAATTGGTGAGTTGCACAGCTGATGACTTGTCGCATGCTGGGAAAGGGCAGACTTCTGCTAGAAGCCCCATAGCTGAGACAGTAGTGATGTCCCTGTATTTCTAGGAGATGAAGTATTTGTGTACTAGTATGTCTTATGGCTACTCTTTCACCAGATGTAGAGCCCCCAGTCACTCATGGCTTCTTTAAAGAAGTGTGGTTGCTCTGGGTGGAACTGTGTCTTCCTCATACTCATATGTTGAAATCCTAACCCCTGGTAGCTCAGCATGTAATGGTATTTAAAGATAAAATCTTTAAAGACGTAATTAAATTCAAATGATGCCTTTCGATGGTCCATAATCCAATATAACTATTGTCCTTATAGGAAGAGGAAATTTCAGCCCAGTGTGGTGATGCACACCTGTAGTCCCAGCTACTGGGGAGGCTGAGGCAAGAGGATCACTGGAGCCCAGGAATTTAAGGATGCAGTGAGCCATGATAGCACCACTGCACTCCAGCCTAGTCAACAGACTGAGACCCCATCTCTAAAAAATAAAAATATTTTTAAAAAGAAGAGGAAATTTGGACACATAGATAGACCCCAGGGCTGTGCACACACAGAGGAAAGACCATGTGAGGACACAAGAAGAAGGCAGCCACATGCAATCCAAGGAGAGAGGCCTCACAAGAAACCAAACCTGCTGACACTTGGATCTTGGACTTCCCAGCCTCCAGAACTGTGAGAAATAAATCCTTTTGTTTAAGCTCCCCAGCCTGTGGTGTGCTGTGATGGCGGCCACTGGAGACTAACACAGCAATTCTTTTGAATATGTAACAATGATGTGGTATATTAGAAAGGCCTAAGCTTTGAACTGTTGCTTTTTTTTTTAGGCTTTTTTGCAGTAGTGGCAGTGGGTGGCATCTTCTGACTACCTATGTCATCAATTGTGAGAAATGTGAGAACTCTCCAGAAGATCAAGTCCTCTGCAGGTGTGACCATGTGCAGGCCCTGGAGAGCCCCGGCCTCTGGGAATGCCCTGTTCCCCAACCTGAGAGAAAGGAAATACTTAGGAGGTCTTGCCAGATCCTCAGAATTTCCATAAATTCGTAAAGATTGCTCTAGATGTGCTCAAAACCAGGGAAAGTATCATTTTAAATGATGTTTAATGACTGAAAAGTTTTAATAACATGGCAAAATGATTACATTATGATATTACGTTTAAAATGCAGCATGCAAAATTAAAATGTATAGACAGAATCGCCTTATCTGTGTAATAATATGCATAGAAGCCTGAAGAGAAATACAGTCAAAGTTAACATTAGTTTTTCCCTTGTGGTAAGATTATAGGTTATTTTCGTTTTCCTTTTTATAATTCTCTGCATTTCTGAATTTTTTGTATTTTGCTTGTATTATTTTGATAATGAAAAAGTGCATATATTTTAAAGATTAAAAACGGGGGCAGTGGGTCTAGAACCCAATGCTAGGATTGAGAGTCATCTCCAAGAGACGCAGCCCCAGGGCTCACAGGTCAGATCTGAGTGCCATTGGAACGCTGCTGCCCCCATCCTCTTGGGATCTGGCCCTAGGATGTTGTCCCATGCCTGGAAATTTTGATTATGCACCTGTTGTGCTTTCACATCTGGAACAGATCTCTGAACTTTGACCTCCCTTCAGACCTCTAACCCCTGACGCTGAACTTGACTTCGCTTTCTGGATTCAAGTGCACACTGCTCTTCCTCCATGGATGACTCTACCCTACCTCTCCCTCTCTCCCCAACATTTTTCTCCCAACCTTTTGTGCTCAGAAGCTGCCCTTACCTCCCCACCAGCACCTGCATCCTCCAAAGCAGCAGACCCAGAATGAAGAAAGGGACACAAGAAGGGGACACTGGAGGAAATGCTTCTGTGGTTTCCTTCTCTGTGGAGTTTGACACTCCTGGCTCCCTCTCCTCCCTGTCCCCTTTTTCCTCTTTAAAGGAGTGACTTAAGCTGACTGGTGAATGTGTGAAAATGACACAGTCTAGCTCCTCCCTTCTTCCTCTTATATATCTGCCTGCCCACAGTGAGGATATCACCACGCCCTGCTCTTCCAGTGGGGCAGGGTCTTCTTTCTGACCCCCTCACTCATTCCAGCATGGGAAGGCCTGTCCTGGTCAAACGTTGTTACTTGCAATGGGATGAATAAGTCTACAGGAGTGTGTATACCTTCAGCTGTACCAATCAACAGCCTTTATCAGTAGTCAAAGTGGTTATGGACTGAATAACAACCTCTCAAATTTGTACGTTGATACCCTAACCAATACAAGGTGGTGGGCCAGGTGCAGTGGTTCATGCCTATAATCCCAGCACTTTGAGAGACCAAGGCAGGTGGATCATTTGAGGCCAGGAGTTTGGGACCAGCCTGCCAAAACAGTGAAACCCGTCTCTACTAAAAATACAAAAACAAACAAACAAATACAAAACAAAATTGGCTGGGTGTGATGGTGCATGCCTGCAGTCTCAGCTACTGGGGAGGCTGAGGGAGGAGAATCACCTGAACCCAGAAGGCAGAGGTTGCAGTGAGCCAAGATCAGGCCACCGCACTCCTAGCCTGGGAGACAGAGTGAAACTCCGTCTCAAAAACAAACAAACAAAAAAACCTAGGTGATGGTATTAGGAGGTGGGGCCTCTGGGAGGCGATCAGGTCATGAGGGTGGAGTCCTCATGAATGGAAATAGTGCCTTCATAAAAGGGATCCCAGAGACATCTCTTGCTATCTTTCTGCAATGCAAGGATACAGCAAGAAGTTGATTGTCTGCAACTCAGAAGATGACCTTTACCAGAACTTGACCATGCTAGCACCCTGATCTCAGATTTCCAGTATACAGGACTGTGAGAAATTTCTGTGTTTATAAGCCAACCAGCCAATGGTACTTTATTTTAGCAGGCTTTTGGTCACCATCTGCCCACTCTTTGGTCTCATCTCTCATCTTAACCAGAGATGGAAAGTGGGTAACAGAATGTTATTAATGGGATCTGCTCAGAAGCCAACAAGGGAAATAATTTAAAAGACAACTGTGTGTCTCAGCACTAAGAAAGGAGCTTTACAAATGTTAGTTTATTCAATCCCTACGACCACCCCCAAGTAATGTTTATTATTGTCCCATATCACATAAAAGGGAACTAAGGCTCAAAGTTAAGAAACTTCCCTAAGGTCTCATAGTGAGTGGCAGGTGTCTCTCTAATTTCAAAGCCCAGGCACTTTCCACTCCTTAAGAGTTTGTCTTTGAGTGACACCAAGACACTCCTCAGGGACTGAGGCAGCAATCTCATCACTCATCTTTCTTTTCTTTTTAGACAGGATTTTGCTCTGCTGCTCAGGCTGGAGTGCAGTGATGCAATCATGGTTCACTGCAGCCTCTACCTTCCTGGGCTCAGGTAATCCTCCCACCTCAACCTCCCCAGTAGCTGGAAATTCAGTTACATGCCACCACACTCAGCTAATTTTTGTATTTTTTGTAGAGATGGGGTTTTGCCATGTTGCTCAAGGTGGTCTCGAACTTCTGGGCTCAGACCATCTGCCCGCCTCAGCCTCCCAAAGTGCTGGGATTACAGGCGTGAGCCACCATGCCCAGCAGCAATCTTATCTGAATAGCTTATTATAACCAACTGAGCTGGCAATTGGGCAACATGCAAGGAAGGCAAAGATGATACAATCAAAGGACAAGGAGCAAGACGATTGTAAAATTCTAGACTAAAAAACATCAAGGGATCTATTTTTGCCAGTTTTCTTGGAGACTTTGAACAAATGACCTCCCCTGCCCCCAGCTTATGTTTTGGCACCCCTAGTTGTAAAATAATTTAATAATACTCATTCCTATTTAAATCAGAGGACATGCCACGTTCCTCTGAGCCTGACCTCAGCACAGCTGTCTCCGTACTCCTACTTGCTACTAAAAAACAAATGTATGACCTATTGCCTTGGGTGGCACATGGAGTGAAAATAATTATAATGAATATTGAATGAGCTTAACAATATATGAAAACCAGAAGTAGTGAACTGATGAACAGAAAGTGATATTAAAATGTCAGACTGGGTGCAGTGGCTCACACCTACAATCCTAGCACTTTGAGAGGCTGAGGCAAGATCATGTGAAGCCAGTGGTTTTTTTAGAGACGGGATCTCACTATGTTGCCCATAAAAAATGAGCCAAACATGGTGGCACATGTCTGTAGCTCTAGCTACTTAGGAACCTGTGGTAGGGGGATCACTTGAGCCTAGAAAGTCAAGGCTGCAATGAACTATGATTGTGCCACTGCACTCCAGCCTGGGTGACAGAATGAGACCCTGACACACACACACACACACACACACACACACACACACACACACACACACACACACACACACACACAAAGTCAGCCATAGGTGTCTGATCCTTTATACAGACAAGCTGAAGAAGATGCTTTGATCTGACTCCTGAAGGACAGTCAGCTGGCCGGCTGAACTACAGTCACTATTTGCGAGCCAACAAACTCCCCAAATGCCAAGGGACCTGGCAGGGTTTCCAGGAGCTCAAACCACTGCTACTTTCTTCTCTTCTTCCCCACAAAAACTCAGAAAATGCAAGGGCACCCCACAGGCCACTAAGCACATTCCCAGTGGTCCTCCAGGGATATCTGATGCTAAAAAATGGACCTTTTCCAAAACAGGCTCAAGCCAGATGAGGAATTACAGAAAGGACAGCCTTCCATGGAAAATACCCTGCCTCTGAATCCCCAATGTCTTCATTAGGGAACTGAAAACACAGGCACACCAGCTGGTCTCAACTGCTTTGAAGCACCGTGGCACAGTGGAAAGAGCGAGGCTGCAGCGCTGAGGCTTCTAGTCCCCAGCCCTGCCAAGTTCTAGCTGGGTGATCCTGGCAAAGGTATATAACTTCTCTGGGCCTCGCTCTCCTCATTTATTGAACAAGATTTGACCAGACTATGATATCTTCTGGTTCTAACATCCTTTCTCTCTCCTCTTTGGATTAGCATTTTACATTTGAAGAACGTTGAGGCAAATTCTTGGCTGCTATGTTTTTCAGGAACCCAGCTTGATATGGTTGGGCTGTGTCCCCACTAAATCTCAATATGAATTGTATCGCCCAGAATTCCCACGTGTTGTGGGAGGGACCCAGAGGGAGGTAATTGAATCATGGGGATCGCTCTTTCCCGTGCTCTTCCTTTGATAGTAAGTCTCACGAGATCTGATGGGTTTATCAGAGGTTTCTGCTTTTGCTTCTTCCTCATTTTTCTCTTGCTGCCCCTGTTAAGAAGTGCTTTTCACTTCCCGCCATGATTCTGAGGACTCCCTGGCCATGTGGAACTGTAAGTCCACTTAAACCTCTTTTTCTTCCCAGTCTTAAGTATGTCTTTATCATCAGCGTGAAAACGGACTAATACACTGCTACTCCAGTGATCATGCCTCTCTCCTCTTCATATTCTTCATTGGCTTCCCTTTTTCCATGAGGTTAAGCCAAAATTCTCTCGATGGGCCCATGCCTCTCTATCCAACCACCATCCTCCCACCCCTACCAATCACATATTTTATTCTCTGGCAATATTGGACTACTTGTACTTTCTCATAATGTGCTGACTGCAATTTTAAATATTTATTGAGCATGTGTCTAACTATATGTTGGACACATTTATAAACCTTTGCACATACTATTTGCTTTGCCTGGTATGCCTTGTGTTAACTAGGGTAGAGCTTGCTGCTGTAACAAGCAAGCTATAAAGTGTCAGTAGATTAACGCATCAGAAGGTTATTTCTTATCCATGTAACAGTTCCATGTAGTCTTCCACCCAGGGTCTTTCTGTTTTGAAGCTCTGCCAGCCTCTGAGCTTCAGAGGCATTCGCTTCCAGAGCTGGCAGCCAGGAAGGAGAAGGAGGCAAAGGCAAACCTATGTCTTTGTCTGTCCCAGCAATGACTCACATCACTTCTGCTCACATTCCACTAACGAGAACTGGTCACCTGCCCCCATGGAGAATTAGAGGGAATTGGAAGTTGTTTGGGCCACTTCCCATAGAAATGTCATACGGTGCAAGGACAGCACAAATCTTTCATTTTTTATTTTATTTTATTTTTGAGATGGAGTCTCAGTCTGTTGCCCAGGCTGGAGTGCAATGGTGCCATCTCGGCTCACTGCAACCTCTGCCTCCTGGGTACAAACGATTCTCCTGCCTCAGTTTCCCGAGTAGCTGGGACTACAGGTGCACACCACCATACCTGGCTAATTTTTGTATTTTTAGTAGAGATGGGGTTTCACCATGTTGATCAAGCTGGTCTTGAACTCCTGACTTCAAGTGATCTGCCTGCCTCAGCTTCCCAAAGTACTGGGATTACAGGCGTGAGCCACCATGATTGGCCAAATCTTTGATTGTTAAATAGCCATCTCGTGCCCTTTCTCAATGTGGCAAAGGCTTATTCATCCTTCAGACCTCAGCTGAAGTGCTACGTCCTTTTTGATGCCTTCCCTGACCTATGTAGGCAGATCTAGGCCCTCTCATTTTCTTCGTCCCACTGCACTTTGCGCTTTTCTCTATGATGACATTCATCACATTGTACTGTGTAGTTTACATGCCAGTCTTCTCAATTGGACTGTGATCCCTGAGGTCAGAAATCTTGTATTTTTATTTCTGTGTTCTGACAGTTTAGCATAGTGAATGGAAAGGAGTCGTTTTACAATGATATTGAAAAAATGAATGGATATAAATAAATAATTGAACTAAATAGTGAATAAATGAATCTGAATGATTACCCTAAAAGAAGAAGCTGGTTTTTACAGAAGAAGAAAGGCCCCAGTTAAAAGAAAAAAAAAATGGTGATTCAAGGTTATCCAAGATATTTTTGTAAATAAGCTATTCATATAAATATTACTATTATAATTAACATTTTGCATTAATATTTATTTAGAATCTTTCTCTTGAATAAGATCCATGAAGGTAGGCACATTGTATCTATTATTCTTTGCTCTGACTCCAGCACTTAGCACACTGTCTGGCACATAGTAGGTACTCAACAGTTATTTTGGAATGAACAAATGGAAAAAGAAATGGACAAATACATGAATGAAGATTGCACCTTTGACCCAATAATCCACATCCTAAGTGCATGACTTGGATTATAATAGGAAAGCATAGATGGACCAGTGAAAAGTTACCACCATAGGCTGGACACAGTGGCTCATGTCTGTAATCCTAGCACTTTGGGAGGCTGAGGTGGGAGGTTAGAAGTTTGAGACCAGCCTGGCCAACATGGTGAAATCCCATCTCTACTAAAAACACAAAACTTAGCCAGGCATGGTGGTGTATGCCTGTGATCCCAGCTATTTGGGAGGCTGAGGCAGGATAATCGCTTGAACCCAAGAGGCAGAGGTTGCAGTGAGCCAAGATGACACCACTGCACTCCAGCCTGGGTGACAAAGTGAGATCTTGTCTCAAAATAAAAATAAAAATAAAAGAAATGTTACCACCATAACTAGAAAAATAGCACAAAGTACACATCAGAACCTTACTGCTGTTCCCTTGTACATCATCCTCTTCATATGAGATGATAACAAACATGATTTGAGGAAGCTAAAATCTCAATGAGAATGCTAGCCTGTGAGTAAATGAGGACAAATGGATGTTTCTAAAATAGCTGAACTATGAAATAGCCTTTGTAAATTGGTTAATGAGAGAAACAGGAAGAAAGAGTGCAAACAGTAACGGAGTCATGACAACCGTGAAAAATACATTGATCAAGAAAAGACAAAAACATTTTAAAATATTTTATGAAGACATATTGCAATGACTTAAATATTTGTGTCTCCCTCACATTTATATGTTGAAATTTCACATACAAATCATTGCCCCTAAGGCGATGAAATTAGGCAGTAGAGCCTTGGAGAAGTGATTAGGTCATGGGAGCAGAACTCCCATGAATAGGATTAGGGTGTGCCCTTATAAAAGAGACCTCAGAGAGCTAGCTTGCCCTTTCCACCATGTGAGGACACAAGAAGACGCCCTCCATGAACCAGAAGGCAGGCCCTCACCAGACATCGAATCTGCTGATGACCTGATCTTGGACTTTACAGCCTCCAGAACTGTGGGCCATAAATTTCTGTTGTTTACAAGCTACCCAGTTTATAGTATTTTGTGATAGCAACCTAAACAGACTAAAGCAGATATGAAGATAGTTTTTTAAATTTTTACAACACATTTATTCTCTTCCTAGGTCCCATGCGACCAAGTTTGGTTTAGATATGCCACATGGCTTTGGGCAGATGACTTGCCAGATTTTGTAATGAGAACCATCTGATTAGAAGAGCAATGTGCAAGTGTGTTCATAACTTACAGTCAGGATCTCTGCAGGGGCTTGGTCCAGGTATCTTGGAATCTGGGAATTCCTATGTATGAACAAGTTAAGTTCCAGTTTGGACTGATTTGTGGTGATAATGAGCTTGACAAATGGACTTTTTCCAGAAACTGACCAAGACATTAATGGTAGGTTTGGTCATTAAATAAGCTGAAAATAAGATAGCATGTTTATTTTCCACATCTTTGATAATACACAAGAACAGGACTGTCTGCCTGCTCTGAGGAGCTCTCTGTTTCTCCATGTGGCAGAAAGAGTGCTATGAGCTGAGCATGGAGCTAGACTCTACTTCCTAGCCTTTCTCAAAGTTGGCAGGGCCATTGACTGAATTTAGTCAAAGGCATGTGAAAGTGATGGGTGCCAGTTCCAGGTCTGGCTCATAACAGTCCTCCTGTGCAATTCTCTGCAGGCTTTCTTTTCCACTGGCTGGATGGAAAGGACTCTGGGGACCCAAGGAAGACAGAGCCTCAAGTTGGAAGAAGGTCATGTACTTGAATTATTGCATGGAATTAATCACCACATTCTACCTCTACGCATCCATATGGGACGGTGACAAGCACAATATTTGCGTGGGGTCAAACCATTGACATGTTGAGGTCCTCTGTTATAACAATTAGCCTATCTGACCAATACGACCCCTTTGCCCAACCTTCCTCCTGGTCACAGGTAGAAACAGAGACTAGGTAACTATCTGGAGGCTCAGTGCATGGCTTCAGAGGATCGGAACAAAAGAATGCATCAGCAGCCAATTCAATGTCAAAGAATTTTGCAGGATGCTGGAGTGAACTTTGAAGCCTTAGAAACTCCCACCGAGCCGAAGCCACGCACCTCCTTATCCCAGGGCCTCCTCTGGACATTTTCATATTCTTGGGAGAACAGCGACTGACCATCTCCAAACCAGTTCTCATGGGAGACCCAACCCAGCCTGTGTGATTCATTTAATATGTTTGAAGTCTAGTCAATGCCACACTTAAACCTGTCTTGTTTTTGTCTTTTGTTACACATGGTGGTGAAGAAGAAGAAGAAAAAAATAAATTGGTAATAAACTTTGTGTTTAGAGGTATATACTATTTTTTAGATTATTATACAATGTTGTAGTTGAACACAATACTAACAGGCAATTATGGAGAAGCCAAGTGCTGTGGTGAAAATGAGGTCTTTGGGTGCTTGTCTGAAGATGTTATTGGGAAACTATTGTTTATTTACCAGACTTTGAAAATTAAGTCCTTCTTCAAGTAGCCTCTGGCTATTAAGAACAATAAATAAAGATGTGCTGACTGAAAACATTTTTAAAAAACTTGTTATGGCCCTTAAAATAATAAGGGATAAATTCAGCTTAAAACAGAATATTCCAAATTCACCTGGCCTGCCCCACAGAACACCAAGATTAAAAAGCTGGAATCTACTGGTCAACTCTCTAAAGATGTCCCACCAAATGAAGTTTAGCAGGGGTTTGGGACCACGATTCTAGTAAATGCTAGATAGCTTCTGGCTGTTCATTGCAAACCTGAGCCCATTTATGGAAAGGCAACAACTTCATCTTCCTATGCTGGGAGTGTCCACAGAGAGAGAGAAACTTGGAAATAGTCAGGACCCTGGTGGAGGGAAGAGGTAAGAGATTTAGAAAACAGTCTCATTTCTCTACTTTTCCCCTACTCTCCCCCGGCTTCCCTTCCCTTCCCCACTCCCCTACCTCCTTCCCTCTCCCTTCCCTCTCCCTTCCCTCTCCCTTCCCTTCCCTTCCCTTCCCTTCCCTTCCCTCTCTTCTTTCAACAGAGTCTTGCTCTGTTGCCCAGGCTAGAGTTCAGTGGTGAAATCTTGGCTCACTGCAATCTCTACTTTTGGAGTTCAAGCAATTCTTCTGCCATAGCTTCCCAAGTAGCTGGGACTACAGGTGTGCACTACCTTGCCTGGCTAATTTTTGTAATTTTCGTAGAGACAGGATTTCACCATGTTGGCCAAGCTGGTCTCAAACTCCTGACCCTAAGTGATCTGCCTGCCTCAGCCTCCCAAAGTGCTAGGATTACAGGCGTGAGCCACCATGTCCAGCCAGAAGGTCTCATTTCTTAGCAGAGTCCCTATGAGGCTGAGATGAGAGAGGTTGACTTAGGATAGTACTTTTCTCTTTGGGAAAAAAAACATTCTATTGCCTCATTTTCAGGGGGCTTAAACTAAACTTGTATGATTTCCAACTTTCCACAAACTGTCTTTCTATCCCTTTTCCCCAAGACACTCTATTCCCTCTTCTTTCCACCTAAAATGCTACGTTTCCATAAACATGCAGACCTGGGACTTCTGAGACAATCACGGAGGAATCAAGCAGAGGAATACGTGAGCTTAAGGAAATGGGACTAAGGCATTAGTTCCCATAGGAAAATATGGAAACTGAGTCAGGGAACTGAGTGTCTCCCCCAAGATAGGGTCCGTTTATCAACACAAAGAATGTGGGACTTCCTTGGACATTCCCTACTCGGAGCCCTCAAAGTAGACAGTTCTTGAGGGATGCTGGTGTGGCCGTGTAGAACTATGTCACCTGAATGCTTCCCAACCTCTTCTCTCAATGATCAGCTTCATTTTTCCCGAGAGCTGTATGCTTTGAAAAAGTTTTATCTACCAAATAAATTACATTTACAAAGAAAACATATTAAGTATTTATTGTAAACTAGGTATTGTATGAATGAGTGCTTTACATCCATTATCTAGAATTCTTGCAGTAGCCTGCAAAGTAGTAATTATTGTCTCATTTTACAAATGAATACATTGGTTGAGAGATGTTAAGTAAATTCCCCATGACTACTACAAGAAACAAAATTCTGATTCTGGTAGACAGCTTCACCTCTCTACCATATTCTTTCCAGTATATTCTCTTTATTCGACAGACAACACACATAACCAATCAGATTTTTTTTTTTTTTTGAGACTCAGTCTTGCTCTATTGCCCAGGCTGGAGTGCAGTGGCACTATCTTGGCTTACGGCAACCTCCACGTTCTGGGTTCAAGCAATTCTCCTGCCTAAGCCTCCCAAGCAGCTGGGACTACAGGTGTGCACCACCATACCTGGCTAATTTTTGTATTTATTAGTAGGCACAGGGTTTTGCCTTGTTGATCAGGCTGGTCTCGAACTCCTGGCCTCAGGTGATCTACCCGCCTCAGCCTCCCAAAGTGTTGAGATTACAGGTGTGAGCCACAGAACTTCTTAATGTGGGATAGGAAAGAATAGGAACCTTCCATTATTTTAGTTAACCTGGTCAGGCTTTATTGTGGGTAAATATACAATATCTTCCAGGCTTTTTTTTTTTTTTTTTTTTTTTTGAAGTACTAGACATAGTTCAAGTAATGCTGTTACTAACCTATGGAACTGGGACAGCTTGGAGAATCGGGAATGGAAGCTTGGCAGGAGGGAATTCAGAATATAGACCCAGTCACAGTCCCTCCTCCGCTGGGATGCTTCCACTCCTTTGATTCTATTGAGTGTTCGGTAACAAACCCTAGGCTGATGTGAAGCAGGAAAATTTTTCTGGAACACAGCATTTGGTAGGCATCGGGAGTCAGGGAAGCCTGCCAGCCTAGGCTGTGGAGTGGCAAAAGGAGGAAATGAAAGAAGAGTGGGTGGGGAGAAAGAGGGAGAAGGAGCAAGGTGGAAGGAGAAAGACATAAGAGAGAAGAAAGAAAGAAGGGGGCTGTAAAGAGGAAGTAAAAAGGATGGATGACTCTTTACACTGTTTGGCTGTGCAAACTACCATGCGGTCTTTGTCACTGAACATAAAGTAAGCCTCAGTGGAAGTGAGAGGCATGTGTGACTAGGTCCCCTGGCAGGGCTATTGTTGAAGCATTATTTCCTCAAAGGTATTTTTGCCCCCTCCTTACCCAACTGAAGCCAGAATCTTTAAAAATTACAGAATAGGCCGGGCGCGGTGGCTCATGCCTATAATCCCAGCACTTTGGGAGGCTGAGGCAGGTGGATCACCTGAGGTCAGGAGTTGAAGACCAGCCTGGCTACATGGAGAAACCCCATCTCTACTAAAAATACAAAACAATTAGCCGGACATGGTGGCGGGTGCCTGTAATCCCAGCTACTTGAAAGGCTGAGGTAGGAGTATTGCTTGAACCTGGGAGATGGAGGTTGCAGTGAGCCAACGTCGCGCCATTGCACTCCAGCCTGGGCTGCAATGACTCTGTCTCAAAAAAAAAAAAAAATTACAGAATAAGTGGAGAAAATGTATATTACTAATTCCAGTTGCAAAACAAAAAGTGTTAGTCTAGTATCCTAAGGTTAGATTCTGTCCTGCTAAGGTAGAAAATTCACAACTTCTTTAGATGAAAAACAAAATTGCAAAAACAAAAAACGAACATAAATAAGCAATAATAACTTGGAAAAAAAAACCCTCTGGAGATCCAGAAATATAAGGCAACCTTGGGCAGAGTTTAACTGATGTGAGTATTTAATTGCTATAAAACAAAAGTGTATATATGGATATTAAAAATAACTCATTTTCCTTAGAAACCCAAATTCTTACTTTTGAAAATGAAACTATTCAAAATTAGTTCCTTATAGTTCCCTGGATCACTTGTTCGGGTTATAGCAGCTAAAAGACAAGATAAGCATCAAACTAAGAGCATACTTTTTCTTTACTCTCAATTTAAATGGTATTCAAGGAACATCTTAAGATTTGTTTGTTCTGCATCTGAAATAGATGCTCTTCCTTAATTTTTTATTGGGGAATCTAAAGTGATTTGTCAGGCACTGGGGGAGGAGTGGAGGGCAGGGCTATTTTAAAATGCCATAAAAGATTCTCCTGTGTTTGAATTCCCAGAGCGTTCTGTCTTTAGTAAATGTTAGCAAAAAGATCTATTTGTGCATGGTTAAATTCTGGCTCATTGCCAATTTCAGAGTACCTTTTTACTGGGCCCAGAGAAAGAACAGTTTCTGCTAGACCTCATATTCCAGAAATGTTTGCCCTCATTGACTGCTCGTAGAGATAAACTTGAACTCCTGAGTCTACTACACAGAGGAGGAAAAAGCCTCAGTCTCCATCTTCTTATCCTTTATACAGGATAAAGCCTATATCCTGGGTGCCAGACAACTCCTCAGAGTCCCTTTATCTGAACAGGTAAAGGAGAGACAATCATTTCTTGAAACTGCAATCAGGCTGAGTGTGGTGGCTCACACCTGTAATCCCGGCACTTTGGGAGGCCAAGGCCAGTGGATCACCTGAGGTCAGGAGTTTGAGAACAGTCTCACCAACATGGTAAAATCTTGTCTCTGCTAAAAATACAAAAATTAGCCGGGCGTGGTGGCACACAGCTGTAGTCCCTGCTACTTGGGAGGCTGAGGTGGGAGAATTGCTTGAACCCAGGAGGCAGAGGTTGCAGTGAGCCAAGATCATGCCTCTGCACTCCAGCCTGGGTTATGGAGTAAGACTCCATCCCCGCCACCAAAAAAAAAAGTGCAATAATCAGTTCTCCATTTAAAGAAATTTATATACATATATTTTGGGACAGGGTCTAGCTCTGTTGCCTAGGCTGGAGTGCACTGGTGTGATCATGGCTCACTGCAGCCTCAACCGCCCAGGCTCAAGCAATCCTCCCACCTCAGCCTCCCAAGTAACTGGGACTACAGGCACATGCCACAACACCCAGTTATTTTTTTTTTTATTAGTTGTAGAGATGAGGTCTCACTATGTTGCCCAGGCTTGTCTTGAACTCTTGGGCTAAAGTAATCCTCCCTCAGCCTCCCAAAGTGCTGGGATTACACGCATGAGCCACCACGCCCGGTCTTAAAAACTTACTTTTAACAGGCTGTTGTCACCTTAATCCAGTAATCAGTATTGGCCTCATCAATAGTGGGACAACCAGATATTATGTACAGCCTAATATGAGGCAGTTGGAAGTACACAGCACTGCCTATGAAGAACTCTTAACAAAACGTTTCACTCTTACCAAGCCTTTAGGTCTAACTTCCTGTTTATAAGAACCACAGAGAACAGAAATACAAGTTTAAGAAAGCAATAGAGAAGCAGTCAGACAAGGTAGAACATTCTGTAGAACAATTACCCCAGAATCATCAAGATGTCAATGTCATGAAAAAAAAAATGTATGTGAGTGTGGGAAAAGGAGACAGGTCTAAATAAAGAGGCTTAAGAAACATAATAACCAGGCCAGGGTGGTGGCCCATGTCAGTAATCCTAGCACTTTGGGAGGCCGAGTTGGTAGATCACAGGGTCAGGAGATCAAGATCATCCTGGCCAACATGGTGAAATGCTGTCTCTACTAAAAATACAAAAATTAGCCAGGCATGGCGGCACACGTCTGTAATCCCTGCTACTTGGGAGGCTGTGCCAGGAGAATCACTTGAACCTGGGAGGCAGAGGTTGCAGTGGGCTGAGATCACACAACTGCACTCCATCCAGCCTGATGACAGAGCGAGACTCCATCTCAAAAAACAAACAAAAAAACATAATAACCAAATGAAATAGTGGATCTTGTTTGAATTAACCAGGAGAACTAAAGACATTTTGGAGGAGGGAGAAGTGGAGAGTTGTGGAGAGTTATTCCTTTTTTTTGCCGGGACATCGGCCCTGGCAAAAAAATGTTGTGACACAGATGCCAAAAGCAATTGCAACAAAAACAAAAATTGACAAATGGGATCTAATTAAACTAAACAGCTTCTGCACAGCAAAAGACACTATCAACCGAGTAAAGAGACAACGTACAGAACGAGAGAAAGTATTTGCAAACTGTGCATCTGACACAAAGGTCTAATATGGAGGATCTATAAGAAACTTAAATTAACAAGCAAGAAACAACCAGCCCCATAAAAAAAGTGGGCAAAGGAAATGAACAGACACTTTTAAAAAGAAGACATGCATGCAGCCAGCAAGCATAGGAAAAAATGCTCAACATCACTAATCATTAGAGTGCAGAGTACAGAGAACCATTGCATCCAGCTAGAACCGGCTCCCCTGTTACCCTCACACCCTCCCTTGAGCTTTAAGCTGCTTAATCACACTGAAAGGCCAGACTGTTGCATCTCTGAGAGCTAAAAAGAGGAAAAAGGGACTATTTTCATCAAAGGCACCCTGTAAATCATTTCTCTTTTACAAATGAATGCAACAGAAAGCAGGTCACTAGGTTGTATTTCCTTGAGATGGTTATGAGATTCATCTCCATCCTTACTCTTTTTCTTGAATAGATATTTAGTATATTCTGACTAGAAGTGAGCTCATAAAAGAAGGGAAGAAGAGGGGAAAAAAATAACCACACAAAGCACTAATAAAGAAAAAGCTCTGGGAATGTAATGGCTTCCCCTACCCAAAATATCTGATAACATCTGCAAAGCACTTCATTTATACCAACAATTATAACTTTGTTATAAAACATAAATTGCTTTAATAATTCTGCAGTTTCTTTCTGGATTAAAATCTTACTTGGAAATATTGAAATGTACAGTTTCCTAGTTTCCTCTAATGGTTCTTTGATTTGCAAGGAACTGTAAAGCATTCATATTCACTGAGGCATTCTGCTTAGGTTTGGTTTGACCCTGTCTTTTCCAGTACTTCCATCTCTGTGTCTCTGTTAGGAATCTTCCTCCAGCAACAGACCACCTCAGGAGAGAGACATCTACCCTTTTCTCTACCCACTCTTTCCAGTTCTGCAAGAAGAGACAATAAATACTATCTGATTGCAGGCACAGGGCCAGATTTACAGTGAGTACAGTCACTGGGTGTTAAAAGATGACACACGTAAAACTTTCTCTCTGGTGTTGTCCTCTCAAAAAAAAAAGTATTTTTGTTTGTTTGTTTTTGAGACAGAGTCTCGCTCTATCACACAGGCTGGAGTGCAGAGGCATGATCATGGCTCACTGCAGCCTTGACCTCCTGGGCTCAAGCAATCCTCCTACTTCCCAGGTAGCTGGGACTACAGGCACACACCACCAAATCCAGCTAATTTTAAAATGTTTTTGTAGATATGGGGTCTCACTGTGTTGCTCAGGCTGCTCTCAAACTCCTGCACTCAAGTGATCCTTCCACCTTGGCCTCCCGAAGTGTTGAGATTACAGGCATAAGCCATCACACCCACAGTCTACTTTTTTTGATGATGAAATAATAAGCTAAGCATCCACGACTTTTTTTCCCACGTGAAAGAAGGAGATTGTTTCTCCTCTCTCCCTTTCCTTTCTCTCCCTTCCCCTTCCCTCCCTTCTCCTCTCCTTCCTCCTTTTAGGGGGCCTTAATGTTAAGAGGACATCTCTCCGGCATAGGATAAAGTTTAGCCATTTGGTTCTCATCTGTTCTCCCAGATGTACTTGGTTGCTCTCTTATCCTCACACCCTATGAAGTGTGATGAAATTGCAAGATTCAGGTTTGGGCCTAGGGCAAGGAAAAATGCCCCATAAATCTTCATTCTTGGCTATGAGGTCTAGACCAGCTTACTAGGCAGCTCATATTTCCATTTTAGACATAACTTAGGTTTAGGCTTCCCATAAGTTTTGGTACATTTTGCTTTCATTTTCATCCATTTTAAAGTATTTTGTAATTTCTTCCTCAACCTATTGGTTATTTAGGAATGTCATTTAATTTCTACATGTGTTAATTTATCGTAATTACTTGTCTTATTGATTCTGGTTTTATGTCATTACGGTCAGAAGTCATGCTTTATGTAATTTCAAATCTTTTAAATGTATTGAGGCATGTTCTACAATCTAGAATACAGTATATCCTAAAGAACAGTCCATATTCAGTTGAGAAGAGCATCTATTGTGCTGTTGTTGATTGGAGCATTTTATAGATACCTGTTAAGTCTAGCTAGTCTACAATGTTGTTACAAGCCCAGCAATATATTGTTATAATTATTACTTAATATGATTTTGTGTCTTTTAAAGATGAGGAGAAAAGAAAGCAAGTAGATATGTATAGGGCTTGTTATACTAACCTTTTGTTTTAATTGTGTTTTTAATTTTAGATTCATGGGATACAGGTACAGTTTTGTTACATGGATATATTGGGTGATGCTGAGGTTTGAGCTTCAAATGATCCCATCGCCCAAGGAGTGAACATAGTACCTGTTAGGTAGTTTTTCAACCCTTTTCAACCCTCCTCCCTCCTTCCCTCAACCCTTTTGGAATCCCCTTGTCTATTATTTCCATATTTGTGTTTATGTGTACCCAGTGTTTTGGTCCTACTTATAAGTGAGAACATGCAGCATTTGGTTTTCTGTCTCTGCATTAATCCACTTAGGATAATGGGCTCCAGCTGCAACCACGTTGCTACAAAAGACATGATTTCATTCTTTTTTCATAGATGGACTAACTTTCTTACTTACCATTTCTGGTTCTTTTTGTTTGTCCCTGTGCATTCAAGTTACCATCCCATGTCATTTTTTACGCTAATGTAGGTCTGCTCTCACCTACTTCCTTATGCTGTCATTGTCAAATATTTTTTATATAGCTGCTTTTAAAATAATTTAAGAGAAAAAAATGAGAAAGAAGATGCATATATAGTATCTTTTATAATTATGTAATTACATTTGCTAGTCCATTTTGTTCTTCTATGTGTTTTTGAATTACTGACCAGGGTCACTTGAATTCCACCTGAAGAACCTGTTTCTTGCAAAGTCGGTAATCTAGCAATAAATTATCTCAGATTTTGTTTATCTTGGAATACCTTCCTTTCACCTGTGGTTTTGAAAGATGGTTTTGTTGGTATAAAACTAGCTGACAAGCCAGGAACAGTTGCTCATGCCTGTAATCCCAGCACTCTGGGAGGCCAAGGTGGGTGGATCACCTGAGGTCAGGAGCTCAAACCAGCCTGGAAAACATGGTGAACTGTCTCTACTAAAACTACAAAAATTAGCTGGGCATGGTGGCACACACCTGTAGTCCCAGCTACTCGGGAGCCTGAGGCAGGAAAATCACTTGAACCCAGGAGGCAGAGGTTGCAGTGAGCTGAGATCGCGCCACTGCACTCCGGCTTGGGCAACAGAGTGAGAATCCATCACAAAAAAAAAAAAAAAAAAAACTAGACAGACTTTAAAATTTTTCCTTTTAGCATTTTGAGTATCTTGAATATTCCATCTCAATGCCTTCTGGCATCCATTGTTCCTGGGTAAAAGTCACACGTTAATCTTATTTGAATTTCCATATACATTAGGAGTTTAGTTTTTTGTGTTTTTTCCTTGCTGCTTTCAAGATTTTCTCTTTATCTGTCTCTTTCAACATTTTTACTCTGTTGTGTCTGGGTGTGGTTCTCTTTGTGTTTATTGTACTTGGAGTTAGTTGAACTTCTTGGATGTGAAGATAATGGATTTCATCGAATTTTAGAAGCTGTTTTGGGCACAGTAGTTCACACCTATAATCCCTGCACTTTGGGAGGCTGAGGCAGGAGATCCCTTGAGGCCAGGAATTTGAGACCACCTGGGAAACATAGTGAGACCCTGCCTCCACAAAAATTTAAAAAAGAAAATTGTCCTGGGAAACACAGACCCTGTCTCCACCAAAAAAATTTCTTTTTTAGTTAGCCAAGTGTATGGCACATGCCTGTGCTCCCAGCTGCTCTGGAGCTGAGGCAGGAGCATCCCTTGGGCACACGAGGTTAAGGCTGCAGTGAGCCAGTCACTGCACTCCAGCTTGGGCAACAGAGTGAGACCTTCTTTCTAAAAAAAAAAAAGAAAGAAAAGAAACCAAAAAAGAAGTTTTCATTTTTCAGCCATTGTTTTTTTTTTGCCTGCTCCTCTCTCTGTCTCCTCTCCTTCTGGTAACCCCATTATGCAGATGTTGATGTGTTTAATGATATTTCACATTCCACTGAGGCACTGTTCATATTCCTTCATTCTTTTTTCTCTCTTCTTGAGATTAAATAATCTCTATCTTCAAATTTGCTGATTCTTTCTAATGCTAATTCAAATCTACTATTGGGCTCCTCTAATAAATTCTTCTTTTTAGTTTTGTACTTTTCAATTTCAGAATTTCCATTAGGTTCTTTTTTTAAAAAAATTCTATTTCTTTATTGATAATCTCTATCTAATGAGGCATTGTCATCATTCCTTCCTTTACTTCTTAAGCATGGTTTCCTTTAATTCTTTGAACATATAATAACTACTTTAAAATCATTGTGTGTTAAGTCTGATATCTGAGCCCTCAAGCAGTCTGATTACTTTTCCCCCTTGTGTATGAGTCACATCATATTTCTTGTTTCTTTGAATGTATTATATATTTTTGTTGTTGAAAACTGGACATTTTATATAACATAGCAATTCTGAATACTGATACTCCCAACCAAGGACTTACTATTATTGTTTATTTATTTAGTAACTTGGCTAGTTTATTTTAGTAAATTCTATTTTCCTGCAGTGTGAAATCTCCAATGTTTCTCCTCAAAAGGTACAGGGTTGGTCATATGCACAGCTCCCTTGGGATGGCAATCATTTTAGCAAAGCTCTCTTTGACTCTCTCTTTTCCTTGCTCTCTCTCTGTTAAGTTCTCTGCCTCTGTTGGTATGAGCCCTAGCTGTTAGGATCCTCTAGTTGCTAGTCATTCTACTGTTTTCAACAATGCCCCAGGGTATAAATTGCTCCATATTACGTTCCAATTAAATTTAAGCATCTTTGCTGGCATAGTTTTTGAGGTCAGTACTTGAGGTTTGTTTTGACCTCAGGATGGCTCTTTTTAGCTTTCTTTTTCCCTAGTTCTCCCTGGTAAACCAGTCAGCCTACAGTTTAGCTCGTTGGGCACATTGAGCTACCAGCTTCCTCTTACTTGCTTTTCACTAAATTCTCCATTGTTTACAAGAACAAGTTCAGCTTGAACTTCTTTATGCTCTGTTCTAAATAAAGCCAGTTCCTTTTGGAAGAGCTTCAGGCCTCTCTGTTCTCATCACCTGCCTCTTCTCTTGGACAGAATCTCTGAGACTCTGCTCTGGAACCGTGGCAGGGGCAGTGACCCACTTTTCTTGGAGTGACGATGCTGTTTCATAAGAAGGGCACTGGGTGGGGGCCGTGGTCTCTTGTCTTCTTGACTTGTATCTCCCTTTGTGGAACCTCTGCCCAGAAAAAAAGCTGGAGTGAGGACAGTTGGAGCCCCAGTTTTATCAACGTACTGCATCTAGGGGAGAGCTTCTGCCCTATTGGTAGGGGCTTGTTGGAGGAATGGAATCACCCACCTCTTGGCCGCACTTTCCTGGAACTTAGCCTCCGCAGCATGGACCTGGGAGGATGAGAAATGCTGGTGGCCTGCCCTCCCCAGGGAGATAATGTAGTCCGTGATTGGTCTCTGGGAGGAGAGGGAGGTCTGTTCTTACAATACCCCCTCAGGTTGGATCTTCTATCACATTTATCTAGTTGGGGTTGGGGCAGGGAGGGAGGGAACAGTTTTTGGTTCAGATGCCATCTACTCCCAACTGTTCCTACCAGGATTTAGTAGATTTTCCTGAATAAATATTTCTTCATGTGTTGTATGACTTTAGGACAATTTCCAGAGACTTTAAATGGTTGTCTTAAAAATAATGGTTGTTTCATTGGGCCTGGATCTATAGATCTCCTCATACAACCATCCTGGAAATCATCTCCTAATAGGATCTTGATAACACTAAACCTGTGCCTGCCTGCTAGCAACATTTGTCTGAGTTCCTATTCAAGGTTTGGGTTGTAATGAAAAATCAGTGTAATAGGAACACTAGATTAAAGGCAAATTTGGAGATAAAGGTGTTAACAGATTACTCTTTGGCCAAATAAAAACTTTGTAAGAGGCTCTAAGAACCATCTCCCTTGTACATTCCAAGAAGAGAGCACCACAGACACTAATCAAAATAAACCGCTTGACCAGGAATCGGGAGACAAAATTTGATTCTTAGCTCTTTCTCTGGTTTTCTTGGTGATGCCAACTAAGCCAGTCAACCTCTTTAGAGCCCCATTTCCTAGGAATGGAATATAGTGTTAAAATATTCATCTCACTATGATCCCCAAAACAAGGCATGTGGTTTACATTGTGCTTATAGTGGAACAATTTTCATTAGGTCAAGTCCATTGCTTTTGCCCCTGCTGTTCTTTGTGGTGGACATCATGCATCTGTGAGGTATCTGACTGGGCTTGGGGCTACTGCTACTTTGAGTTTGTGAACTCCAGACTGAGCCTTGGTGCATATATATATAATTTGTGAAAGAAAGGGGAATAAGACATTTGGGATTTCAGGTTCTGATCTTCTGGTCATGGTCTACCATTTTAAACCAGAATCACGACTCATCTTCCCTAGGTAATACTGTTATTTATTTATGTATGTATTTATTTGGCACTATTGTTTTTGGTTGCCTAAAATGAAGTTGGAGCTAGGAGTGACGACTCATGCCTATAGTCTCAGCACTTTGAGAGGCTGAGGTGGGTGGATTGTTTGAGGCCAGGAATTCAAGACCAACCTGGGCAACATGGCAAAACACTGTCTCTACAAAAAATATAAAAATTTGTTGGGCTTGGTGGCACGTGCCTGTAGTCCCAGCTACTCAGGAGGCTAAGATGGGAGGATCGCTTGAGCCCAGGAGGACAAGGCTGCAGTGAGCCTTGTTCACACCATTGCACTCCAGTCTGGGCAAGAGACCAACACCCTGTCAAAAAAAAAAAAAAAAAAAAAAAAAGAAGTTGCTTCCTGGACAATTCATTTGACAATTATGCCCAACTAATTTTGGAGCAAAGTTTGCCTTCAGCAGGATCTTCATGAGGGCCTGTGGCCCTGGCTCCATCTGTACTGACTTCTTAATAAACCACTGCCATCAGCCATTTGAATACCTTGGAGATGGAGGTCAACAACCCAGCAGTCATTAAAATGGTTAAAATCAGTCTCTTCCCAAAGACTAGGTCTAATAAACTGATATATAAGAAGAGGACTTTGGCCACAAACCCCTAGGCCTGAACTGAGAGCAGCTGACCCAAGCCAATCCAGCTTTCTTATGTGCAGCAGCCAAAACATCACCCTGCCTGGTAGGCAGTGTTGTTGCAGCAAAATAAGGTTGTTTAATACTTTGGTGCTCAAATGGGATTTATTGCTTAGTGGTTATAGAGTTTTTGTTTTGGAAGACGGTAAATTTTTGGAAATTGGTAATGGTGATGGTGGTTATACAAGATTGTGAATATACTTAATGCCTCTGAATTATACATTTTAAGATGGTCAAAATGACACACACAGGCATGCATGCATGCACGCACGCACGCACACATGCACACATGGGGCCCCATTTCTGCTGGCTCCCTGTCCAGAACGGTCTTCAAATTGCTTATAACAATATCCGATCTGAGGCTTCCCCAGCATCTGAGTTTTCTGAAGAGCTCTGTAGGTTTCCTGTGTATTACTGCTATTAGCATGGCAAAGGAAAAAAAATTAAATTCCCATGTCTATATCAGAAACGTGTTTCTTTACTCACACTTGGGAGTGATACGCAGCGACTAGGAGTCCAGGGATGTAGAAGGACTTAAGATAGTGTATGTAAATTGGAGTTAGCCTGAGTTGGCATCTACCTCCCCTGCCCTCATTAAGTGGTACCTAAAATAACTAGCAGGATCATTAAGTGGCTTACCCCAATCCTTCTCAATTGTGAGACTTAATCTAGAATTATGATGATACAACCCCCCAATTAACTGCAAATAGTTTTGAACATCCTTTTCTGATTGACTATGTCTTTTTGCTGTTTATCTGTTAGCCCGCCACAGCCCTGTGACCCAAAGCTCTGGAATGGATCAGCCCTCCTACTCACTCCCTCCTGCGTACACCGCATCTCCATGGAAACAGCTTGTCAGGCCCTGCTTGGCTGCAGGTACTGGAGACCTCTCATCTGCAGCCTCAGTCCTGCAAGATACCGTCTTAACAAGCCAGGCCGTGCATTAGAAGCCTTCCTCTCTAGCTAGTGGTATCTGGAATTGTCACCAAGCCTTCCTTGGGGGACACCTGGAGCAGCGCCAACTCCACTGAGTTGCCTTGACCTTCCTCCACTGATATTCAGGCCGATGGAAGGATCTCTTCCCTGGGTTCCTGCTTCAGCCTGCACTCACCCTCTCCTTCCAGCAAGCCTTCTCCTCCCATCATCTCCCCCCACCCACCAAAGCTGAAGCCCCTCTGAGCTCTTCAGGCCCCACCTGTGGCTGATCACCATGGTCAGCTGGGGCAACTCCTTTGTGTCTCTCACACTCTTCTTTCTCTGCATCCCTGTGATCTCTGCTATAGACTGGACCCACATCATTTTCTTCTTCAATTACTGCATGATACTACAAAGTGGTCCTCGTACTTCATGCTTGCTTTCTTTGCGTCCAATCTTCCCATGACAACCACTGAGAAAATATCCTCAAAAAGCAGACCTTCCCCTGTCCTTCCTCCACAGAAAGTCCGCGAGTGGTTCCTGACCCCTGCGGATAGAATTCTGACCCACCAGCATGACAGGCAAGAAGACACCTTTACAATCTGAGCCGCACTTCCCTCTCCAGCACCATCTCCTGCCCCCTCCCCTGCATATTCCGACCTCAGCCACACCAACCCTCTTTGCATCCCTAAGGATACATGTTCTCTCTAGTCTCTTTGGCTGGGCACAGCTGCCACTCCACTTGGAGGCCCCTTTCTCTCCCTTTCTATACAAGCCTTCTACGCATTCTCGGGGAAGCGCCCCTGACTCTCCAGCGGGAAGTAAGTGCTTGTCTAAATTCTCCTAATGCTTCCTGTGCAGGCCCCCTTCCTGCCTCTCTGCTAAACGGTCAATTTCTTGAGAACAAGGAATATACCAGCCTCCCGCTCAGTGCGTAGCAAGGTCAAATGTCAAAAGAATGAAGAATAAGCTCTGGAATAAACATGTCTCCACACAGTGATTATAAGTACATCTTTTACCAGAGACTTCTTTTGTTGAGTGCCAATCATCCTCCAGATTGCAGCAGCTGTGAGTGGCTACACTGGCAAGGCATTGTGACTTGGACTGCTGGCCTCCGTCCTGGAGGGCACTTCTACAAATGGGTCAGTTGCCCCAGCTCAGCTCTGGCAGTCCCTGGCTGCCTCCATTTTGTTAGTCACCAGGGAGATTCTTAATGACCTCATGGCTGAACGCATGTGGCCTCTGTCAGCAGCTGGAGAGCCATTCCTAAGAGCTGAGATAGTGAGTCAGCCCTCATCTCATTGCCCAGGGAAGATTCCTTTCTCACTGGTTGTGTAACCTCACTTGAGCTATGTTTTTCTTAGTGGAGTCCAAGACTTGGAACCACCGTAAGAGGAGAAAATGCCAGGGAATCTCGGGAATGGAGAAGACCAGTTATGTTTCTCTGGGAGAGGGTTTTTTAGGGTGGGAAAAGGAGAGGAAAGTGGTAAGTGCCTAGTGTTCACAGGTAAGTAAGTCAATCAAAGGAAGACTTGAATGTATATGGATTCTTGTTCCCAGGAAATGCAATAGATTATCTGGGAAAGAAGCCAGAACAAGAGATACCTCTCACAGAGGCAGGTGCCCACCCACGTGAGTACATAGTGTGGTATTAGAGAGCATTCTGCCTTCAGCCCTGTTCCATCCACTTTTTCTGAAATCAGCAACACATCTCCAGAAATGAGAAACCAACCAACTTTTCACAGTGAACCTGGACGAGATGAGAGGAAAACAAACGGATTTTGCTTCAGATTGAGTTCCCTTGCTAACAGTATAAGGCTTACACAGACAGAGAGGAAAGAGGACTCTAGGTAGAGGAGGGAGCGACACAAAGGCACACTCTCACTTTCCTCCCTGCAGTAAGTAAGCACAAGATCCATTAAATGAGAAAATGTATGTGAAAGCACTTAGCACAGTGCTTGGCAAATGGATGAGTCAATGATATTGACTTTTTTGTTGTTGCATCTAGGCTCAGTATAAGAACTCATAAGGCAGATTTGTTTGTAGAAAGAATAACTGGGGTACCAGCAGAGATGGAGGGATACCTATTTCTACCTGGGTGATAGTTAAATTTTTACCAGTAGAGACTCTTTCCTTTGACTCTATTAAAAAACAAATACCAATTAGAGGCAAAACATTATCTTCAGACATTTCTATTTTACTACTAGTAGTTGATTATATTCTTTTCTTTTTCTCATGTCTGTAATCCCAGCACTTTGTGAGGCTGAGACAGGCAGATCACTTGAGCCCAGGAGTTTGAGACCAGCCATAGGGAAGCCTCATCTCTACAAAATAAATAAGTAAATAAATAAAAGTGATTAGCTGGGTGTGGTGGCATGCACCAGTAGTCTCAGCTACTTGGGAGGCTGAGGTGGGAGGATTGCTTCAGCCCGAGAGTTCAAGGCTGCAGTGAGCCACGATGGTGCCACTGCACGCCAGCCTAGGTGACAGAGCGAGACCCTGTCTCAAACACACACACACACACACACACACACACACACACACACACACACACACACCAAGATAAAACAAGGCAGTGATGGAGAGAAGTTAAAGGCATTAAACATCATAAATGGGGGAAAGGCACAAATCTTCTATTTCTTAAAGCTAAGACAAAAATCCTGTCAGTTCAAATGGGAATACTACTAGTCTAATAACGTCTACTATAGAAATAAATAATTTTAACAACTGTAAAGTTCTAATAGAGATGAGACAGCAAATGTGGTAACCAAGGATCAACCTGGTCATTTGCCTTGTACTGAAGCAGTTTTGATTGGACATTTAGCAGTGGTGGAAGATGGCATCTGCTGACAACTTACAAGGTATAACTATAGTTGAGTCAAGGTAAACAGAAATCATAAGCACCTCTGCACATATAAAGCTCTCAGCAGGCAGCTTCCACCTCTGCCTTATGTATCTTAACACAACGAGAAGTTACAACTCAGAGTACTTGGAAGTATCAATAGTGTTTGTTTAACCAAATCAAACTAAAAACAGAACAAAACAAAACTTGTCCTTGTCAACACCAGTCTGCTGTATCCCTCACTAGGTTCAATAAAATGATCAGATTAATAGAGTCTCTGAAAACAAACTATGTCCTACATCTGTACAGCACTACCACACATATGCTTTTTTCTACTCTCAATGGTGCCTTGAGATAGGTCATCTTTATCCCCTCCACCGATAGGTAAAGAAATAAACTACATCGCAAGAAGCAAAAGGACTTGCTCAGATTAGCAAGAAAATGTTTGGTAGCCTAGAGTCCAAGATTCCAAACTCAAAATTTAATAGATAAATTTAAAAGACCAAAAACAGCCAGGCACAGTGGTTCACGCCTGTAATCCCAGCACCTTGGGAGGCTGAGGCGGGAAGATCACTTGAGGCCAGGAGTCCAGGCTGGGCAACGTGGCAAAACCCCATCTCTAAAAAAAATTAGTTAAAAAAAAAAAAAGACTAAAATCACTTTATTGGAGGAAGGGAGATTTTGCTTAATATTATAATAAAGAGCATTACAACTCAATAATTAAAAGGCTAAGACTCCAGTAGAAAAATCAGCAAAGGACATGAGCAAACAAATCATAAAAGGAGATCTCTGTAGCTATCAAAGAAATACTTTATTGTTAAACAGAATCTGCCTAAAATGTGGGTTTAGAGCTCTCTTGTAAGATGGCCCAGACTTGACTTCATAGTCCAGGGTGAAGCTATATGGGCCCTTTTTCTTGTCCTAATCCCAAACCTGTTTCTTCTCATTTTAACACCTGCAGCTGGGGGTGAAGACACAAGAAAGCCGAGAGCTCTTGGAAGAAGAGTTCGGCATTCCCTGGGCCTTGCAAGCAAGTATCAGCAGCTGGTAAGGCAGGGTGCAGAGGGCAGCCTCACGGAGCCTATGGCCCCGGATGTTCTCAGGTGACAAGTCAAGCCTCATCTACTTTTGTGCAGAGTGCCTACAGTCTTGTTACTCAAAGTGTGGTCTGTGGGCTGGCGGCACAGACATCTGCAAGGAGGTTATAGACATGCAGAAACTTGGGCCCCCTCCCAGGCCTCCAGAACCAGGTCTACATCTCAGGGACTTCAGAAGTGCAGCCTTAGGGCAGCTGGCTTGAGCTTTGATCACAGGTGCACAGCAATCACGTGTCTGCTGACTGAACAAAAGGGTGGACAGGATGGTCTCTGGGGTCCCTTTCAAAAGAAATCATGGGACTTAACGAAAACTGTCTAGACCCTGCTGAGTAAACTATGGTCATACGTTGTTTAACGACAGGGATACATTCTGAGAAATGCATTGTTAGGAGACTTCACTGTTGTGTGAACATCATAGAGTGCACTTACACATCCCTAGATGGGATAAGCCCACTGTACACCTAGGTTATCTGGCATAGCCTATGGCTCCTAGGCTACAAACCTGTACGTGTGTTCCTGTACTGAATACTGCAGGCAGCTGTAACACAATAGTATTTGTGTATCAAAACATATCTAAATATAGAAAAGGTACAGTAAAAAGACAGTATAGGGCTTAGCATGGTGGCCCATGCCTGTAATCCCAGCACTTTGGGAGGCCAAGGTGGCAGTGTGGGGGGGTGCGGAATCGCCTGAGGTCAGGAGTTCAAGACTAGCCTGGCCAATGTGATGACATCCTCTCTCTACTAAAAATACAAAAATTAGCTGGGCATGGTGGTGGGCACCTGTAATCCCAGCTACTTGGGAGGTTGAGGTAGAACTGCTTGAACCCAGGTTCAAGCAATTGAGATGGAGGTTGCAGAGATCGTGCCACTGCACTCCAGCCTGGGGAACAGAGGGAGACGCCTTCTCAAAAAAAAAAAAAAAAAAAAAAGGCAGTATAATAATCTTATGGGATCACCATTGTACATGCAGTCTGACGCTGACTGAATTGTCGTTATGCAGCACTTGACTGTGTCACCATTTTACAAAGGCCTTTAAGTAACATGAATGAATTAATAACAGTGCTTTGATTCTGATATTTTTGACTGTGAATTTAGAGTTTCTTATTAGTATCATGTCACTGGGCTTTTTTATATGCCCAAGAGGCACCAACAAGGCGTAAAGCCTTTTCTCATTCATCCCTTCTAGTCCACCTCTCACAAAACGGAAAGCACTGGGATGTAAAATCAAATGAGTAGAAATGAGAACAGAGCTGCAAAGGCTGGAGGAAAGAGTGCCCCTGATGTAAGGATGTCGCTCTTTTCCCTGCCTTTCCACAGACAGTGGAGCCCAGAAACATTCACCTTGTACATTCGGGCATGTATGCAGAGGAGGGGTGGGTGAAGAAGGAAAGAAAAGACTAGGAAGAGAAAAGAAAGGGTTAAGAATCAAGGACCCCTGTGCTGCTAATCTATGAGCCAACACAGGGAGAGATGCCAAATCTGGCCCCCCAAGTCCTTTTGAGGAAATTGCATGCATCATGATCATGGTCATCATTATCATTATCATGTCACTGTAACTCTACCTGCTGTCTGCCAGCCTCTTTACTGATCAGACCATCTTAGTACCGACCCACCTTCTAGCTTCAAGGCTGTCCATAGACCTTAGGCTTCCAGGAGACCAGTTATAAGCAGGGAGACAAAAGGGATCCAGAGGATGGAGAGGCATTCTGAGTGCCACTAATGAGTGAGGTGAGTCACGGGCTGACTCAGATGAACAAGAAGCCTGCGAGAGGGGAGGTGGTGGGGGGCCGAATTCAGAGGAGCCCTGCTGAAACGTTCAAATGGGAGCGAGGAGGCCAGGGACATGGCGTGATTTAGAGAACTGCCTGCAGCTCTGGCATTGGAGGGAGGAGCGGGTCACGAAAACAGAGGGAGAAAATTGTATTTGAAGCCAGAAGCTGAGTTGTGAATCTGTAGCCTTCTCTGCTTGGAGAAATGTGTAGCATTCTCGAGGGACACTGACCTGCTCTTTGGCAAATCCCCGAATACTAACTCAATAGGCATTAATGGTCATCAGGTCCCTGGGGAGTAGCGGGAAATCGGGTACCACGCGATTTTTTAATCTCAATTAGAAAAATGAGCCTCTTTTGACTTTCTTTAGTATTATACATTTGAAGAATCTTGTGATCTAATCATCTTTTTTGTTTGTTTTTTGAGACAGAGTCTTGCTCTGTGGCCCAGGCTGGAGTGCAGTGGCACAGTCTCAGCTCACTGCAACCTCCGCCTCCTGGGTTCAAGCGATTCTTCTGCCTCAGCCTCCCAAGTAGCTGGGACTACAGACGCGCACCATCATGCCTGGCTAATTTTTTGTATTTTTAATAGAGACAGGGTTTCGCCCTGTTGGCCAGGCTGGTCCTAACTGCTGACCTCAGGTGATCCACCCTCCTTAGCCTCCCAAAGTGCTGGGATTACAGGAGTGAACCACCTCACCCAGCCTGACACACTTTTTAAAAAATTTAAATATGTGACTAAGGCGTCTTCTCTCCTGTTAATGGCTACCTGAGGTATTGAGTTTGCGGACTCCAGGGTCACATATTATTATGAAGGTCAGTAATGGCATTGTTCTGTATATGGACTGTGGAAGTGACACGACTGTCCCACAACATACTGTATCTAGGTCCCCTGAAGGACAGGTATTTGTGAGATGACTAGACATAGGTATAGAGTATTTGAGTGGCACAATTTTTCTTCATGTGCTAAATAGCCGACACAGAAATCAAACCTCCGGCTTCTGCCAATCCAGACGATGTAAACCAACTGAGCTATCCAAAAATAATTTTGGTTGATTATGTATTTATATGTAATTTGATGACTATTGTCTCAAATGTACTTCAACAGAATGGTACCGTGGCTGTGGAAAAGTTTGACCATCCGTGAACTTTCCTTTTTTTTTTTTTTAAATTTTTAATGACCAAAACAAAGCATCTAAAACCGCAGCTTCTGGAAGAACGCTTGCTCTTGCCTGCCTTGTATCTCTCTTCAAACTTGACCTTGGCCTTTCATCAGGCCTTTCGTTTCAGAGTGGGATCTCTGAGGACATCCTTATTGATGACAGTGTTGTCCAAGGGGATATCCATAGAGTACCGCATGGGCATCAGGTGATTATAGTTATAAACTTTCACAAAAGACTTGATCTTTGACCTCTTCGCCATCTTCTTCTTGCCCATGGCAGCTGTCACTCTGCAGGGATAGCGGTCAGTTCCAGACACCAGAGCATGGCTGCAGGGGCGATCTGAGGTGCCATCATCAATGTTCTTCACGATGACTGCTTTGCCTCCAGAGAAGTGATCAGCCAGGACAAGCAACACCTTCGCAGGTTTCATGAACTTGCCCATTTCGGCAGCAACCACTCCAGCCTACAGCAAAAAGGAACTTTCCTTTTTTTTTTTTTTGAGATGGAGTCTTGCTGTGTCATCCAGGCTGGAGGGCAGTGGTGCGATCTCGGCTCACTGTGACCTCTGCCTCCCAGGTTCAAGGAATTCTGAGGCCTCAGCCTCCTGGGTAGCTGGGATTACAGATGTGTGCCACCATGCCCGGCTAATTTTTGTGTGTTTAGTAGAGATCCAGTTTTATACTGACCTTGTGATCTGCCCCACCTTGGTCTCCCAAAGGGCTGGGTGTGAGCCACTGTGCCTGGGCTCTTGGTTTTTTTTTTTTTTTAAAGACAGGGTCTCACTCTGTCACCTGGCCTGGAGGGCAGTGGGCAGTGGCACAATCAGAGCTCACTTTAGCCTCAAACTCCTGGGCTCAGGGATCCTCATACTTCAGCTTCCTGAGTAGCTGGGACTATAGGCATGTACCACCATATGCACCACCATATCCAGCTAATTTTTAACATTTTTTGTAGAGATAGAGTCTTGCTATGGACCAAGTTGGCCTCAAGCTCCCGACCTCAACTGATCCTCCTGCTTTAGCCTCCAAAAGTGTTGCGATTACAGGCGTGAGCCACCACACCTAGCCAGCTGTGAACTTTCACGGAGATGGAAAATAGTTTCCTCCAAAAGCAAAAATGTTTCCACTTTGCCTTCCCTCAGCAGATGACAACAGCCGTTGGCTGTGGTCATCTTAGCCTTGGCCAGCTAGTTTTCCATTAGCAGCAGATTTGCTGTATTTAATCTTAGGTGTTTTGCAACATGATTAACCCCAGCGTCTGATAATTCCAAAAATAGTTCAGAATGCTCAATGTGCTGTTGAGAATAGGTTCAGGATTATGATGAAAACAAAACAGATTAACAGATTGAATGTGATAAGGAAAATCATGCGTTGCAAGTTGTAAGAGTCAATAGGGTGATTCTGAAAGGCGAAAAGTTTCAAAACATGAAAAATGCTGGCGGAGTCTATGCAATGAACAGCAATTAGCAGAAAATGAGCAAAAGTAATCAAAGAAATGGAAACAATATTGAGTATGTGATTAGAGAACTGGCATCAGCTTTCACTGCCTATGATCCAAATATTAATTCAGGTGAAAGCTAAAATTGTGTTCAAGCACTTAAAAGCTAGGCATGGGGACAGTGCTAAAGAGTTTTGTTTTTATTTTGTTTTGCTTTGTTTTGTTTAGACGAGACCTCACTCAGGTTGGAGTGAAGTGGTGCCATCAGCTTCCTTAGTAGCTGGGACCATAGGTGCATGCCACCACATCTGGCCACTTTTTATTTTTTTTTGAGACAGAGTTTCGCTCTTGTTGTCCAGGCTGGAGTGCAGTGGCCCACTCTCAGCTCACTACAACCTCCGTCTTCCAGGTTCAAGCAATTCTCCTGCCTCAGCCTCCTGCGTAGCTGGGACTACAGGTGCACACCACCATGCTCGACTAATTTTTATATTTTTAGTAGAGACGGGGTTTCACCATGTTGGCCAGGATGGTCTCGATCTCCTGACCTTGTGATCCACCTGCCTCAGCCTCCCAAAGTGCTAAGGTTATAGGCGTGAGCCACTGCGCCCGGCCTTAAAAATTTTTTGTAGCCACAAGGTCTCACTATGTTGCCCAGGATGGTCTTGAACTCCTGGGCTTAAGTGATCCTCTTACCTTGGCCTCCCAAAATGCTGGAATTACAGGCATGAGCCACTTCCCCATGGGCCTACTAAGGTGTTCTTTTTTTTTTTTTTTTTGAGACAGAGTCTCGTTCTTCACCCAGGCTGGAGGGCAGTGGAGCGATCTCAGCTCACTGCAATCTCTGCCTCCCAGGTTCACTCATGCCTCAGCCTCCCAAATAGCTGGGATTATAGGTGCATGCCACCACACCTGACTAATTTTTGTATTTTTACTAGAGACAGGGTTTTACCATGTTGGCCAGGCTGGTCTCAAACTCCTGGCCTCAAGTTATCCACCTTCTTCTGCCTCCCAAAGTGCTGGGATTACAGGTAGCTAAGGAATTCTTTATGAGCAGAGCTCACCAAGGCTGCTGGGGCTGATTTTCAGTATGTATGAACGGGTCTATTATGAATAAAGCGGCCCACGGAATTAAAATCAGCAAGAAGAGGGCTCTGCCTAGTTTTAAATCTTGGAAGGACTAAGGTGTCTTTCTAAACTTAAATCACTCTTACCCAGTTTATCTTAACAAGAGTCTTTTAGGATTCACTGGTTTGTAAGGTGTATACACTTTTCTGTGTCTATTTTTGAATCATTCTTTTTTCTTAATAATGGGTAGCAAGATTTTCCTTTAGCTTTTAGCTAGTTCTTTCATGACAGGTTGGTGTCCCATTTGCTTACTATGTCATTTAATCCACCTTTTGCTGGACTTATAAAAATGTTGATATTAATATTATTTGCCATAAATGGTAATGTTTGTCTATTTTATTAGGACAAATTAGTAGAGTGAAGTTACAGGTTATAGCATATGAATTAATTTAATGTTTTAATATGTGTTCAAATTTACCTCTGGAAAGGTTTTTCCAAATAGTATCTCCATCAGAAAAATATCAGTGTTTCTATTTCCATGTACTTTTGTCTATATTAGATATTAGTTTTCATTTATTTCTCTTCATTTTGAGGAGAAATTTTTTTTAATGTTTATATGATAGATATTGAGATCTCTATATGATTTTTAGTTTTATCCTTTGTGAATATTTACATTTGAGTATTTGCCTTTTAATTATTAATTGTTAGACATGATTACTAGTAAACCTAGGGCAGTGTCACAGTCTGCTTCTTATACATTAAGGAGAGTTCCCCTCCTCATAATTTTTAGGTAGCCTTTTAACTTTATAGTATTCTGAAATGGCAGGTCTCGGGGCAGGGGGCAGAACTTTAGTTATAGTAGTCACCATTAGTTTTGTTTGTTTGTTTGAGACAGGATCTTGCTCTGTCACCCATGCTGGAGCACAGTGGGATGATCATGGCTCACTGTAGCCTCGACTTCCTAGGCTCAAGTGATCTTCCCTCCTCAGCCTCCCAAGTAGCTGGGACTACAAGCATACACCATTATGTCCTGCTAATTTTCTAATTTTTTACAGAGACGGGTCTTGCTATGTTGCCCAGGCTAGTCTCGAACTCTTGGCCTTGAGTGATTATCCTGCCTTGGCCTCCCAAAGTGCTGAATTATAGGCATGAGCCACCAAGCCTGGCCTTTCCTTGCTTTTCAAAAGTTAACAACATATTATTAATAGGACACCTTTAACAAGAAGGCTTTCTTTTTCTTTTAAGAAATGGGGTCTCTAGGCTGGGTATGGTGGCTCACCCCTATAATCCCAGCACTTTGGGAGGCCGAGGCGGGCAGATCACCTGAGGTCAGGAGTTCAAGGCCAGCCCGACCAACATGAAGAAACCCCATCTCTAATAAAAATACAAAATTAGCCAGGTGTGGTGGCACATGCCTGTGATCCCAGCTATTTGGGAGGCTGAGGCAGGAGAATTGCTTGAACCCTGGAGGCAGAGGTTGTGGTGAGCCGGGATGATGCCATCACACTCCAGCCTGGGCAACAAGAGCAAACCTCTGTCTCAAAAAAAAAAAAAGAGATGGGGTCTCACTAGGTTGACCAGGCCGGTCTCCAACTCCTGGCTTTAAGCGATCCTCCCATCTCAGCCTCCCAAAGTGCTGGAATTACAGGCATGAGCCACCATGTTCATCCCAGGAAGATATTTAATGTAAACATGGGATGGGATGACTCTGGCATCAAACAAGAAAACTTCAAAGTTTCTTTCTCACCATAAAAAAATGAGGGCTAGGTCCAGTAGCTCATGCCTGTAATCCTAGTAATTTAGGAGACCGAGGTGGGAAGGTGGCTTGAGATCAGGAGTTTGAGATCAGTCTGGGCAACACAGCGAGACCTTGTCTCTACAAGAAAAAAATTAAAAATCAGCTGGGTGTGGCATGTACCTGTAGCCCTAGCTACTTGGGAGTCTGAGGTGGAAGGATCACTTGAGCCCAGGAGTTTGAGGCTGCAGTGAGATATGAGCTACGATCACATCACTACACTCCAGCCTGGGTGACAGAGTGAGACCAAAAAACAAAGAAAAAGAGAAAGATAAGCATATGAGGTAACACATAATATGTAAATTAGCTTGATTTAGCCATTCCACAATGTATGCATATATTAAAACATCATATTGTACACCATAAATATATATGACTTTTATTAGTCAATTACAAATATAAATAAATGAAATAAAAAGCATTTTTAAAAATAAATGGAGCATCCTGTCACCCTCCCCAGCACCTCTCAAAAATTCCTGTCTTGGTTCTGCCACCATAATCATAGAATCTCAGAGTCGGAGAGTGTGGAAAAAGATTTGCTAGTCATGCATCAAAACCCAGTTCTTCTTTTTGCTAGGAAAACAGTTCAACTAAATTTTAAGCCTCCCTTGCAGCTAGGTGTGGCCATGTGACTAAATTCTATTGGATAGAATACGAGCAGAGTTTCAGTGCACCACTTCTCTGTTTTAAGGTCCAGCCCATGAAAACCTCCCTACACAATCCTCCATGTTCTCTCTCTGTCTGTCACAGGGTGTCAATGCCTATCAATGCCACATGTTAACAATGTGAAAGTGGCAGAATCACAAACTAGAAGGGCCTAATTCCTTGAATTACCACTTGGAGGAGAATCACCACTATCAGCCACTATTACCACACCGATGGTGAATGTCAGATGAGTGTGAAATAAACCTCCTTTCATGCTTGAGCCATGAGACATTTTTTAGGTTTGATTATTACAGCAGCTAGCATTCCCTTAATCAACACAGACAGCAACCTCAAAGTCGCTATAGTCCAAACTTCTTTCTGTCCAATGCCTGCTTCTCTTCCTTGGCATTCTACATTACTGGTCATCCTGTCTCTGCAAATAAGTGATCTCATGACCTCCAATGGACTTATTATCTCCTTGCAGGAAGTGACCATGTTAGTCATCATTGTGTCTTTAGTGCCTAGCAAGACTGGCATATGGCAACAGCTCACTAAATGTTTTCGGGTGAATGGATGAAGACATGAACACCTCCTGAGACAAAAAATTAATTCACTAGCATATCAGTCAGTTTAATATACTTCAATCAGCTTGAATTATTAGAAAGTTACTTATATGGAGCTAAAATCTATCATCCTTTATCTAGTACCAATTTAGGACTGCCCATTGGAGGCACACAAAATGAGTCTGAGCCTTCTTCAGGATAGCCCCTTTTTTTTTTTTGAGACAGGGTCTCGCTCTGTCACCCTGGCTGGAGTGCAGTGGCGTGATCTCAGCTCACTGCAACCTCTGCCTCCTGGGTTCAAGTGATTTCTCATGCATCAGCCTCCCAAGTAGCTGGAATTACAGGCACCTGCCACCACATCCAGATAATTTTTGTACTTTCAGTAGAGACAGGGTTTTGCCATATTGACCAGGCTGGTCTTGAACTCATGACCTCAAGTGATCCGCCCACCTCAGCCTCCAGAAGTGCTGAAATTACAGGCATAAGCCACCACACCCAGCTTTAGTTATTTTTGATGATACTCCCTCCCATCCCTTCCATAACAAATCTGCCATTCTCCAGGCTAAATAGTCAACATTTGTCACTTATTTTTCTTAGCATGTAGTTACTAGAACGCTTATCTCCATCTTTACCCACCTCTGGGCACACCCAGGTCTATCATTGCTTTCTACTCAATGGGTACTCAGGACAGAAGAGTATCTCATACATACGGCACACACCGACCAGCCCTTGATGGACCGAGTGCCCCACTTAGGATCCATACTTCAATTTATACAGCCTCATATTTTCATTGTCTCTGAGGTGGCCATATTACCTGTTGACTAATTTCGAGCTTATGATCAAACTTCCTATCTCTTCTATCTCCTTTCCTCTGGCTCTAAAATATGTAGTAATATCTACTACATGAACTTAGACAAGTCATTCCACTTCTTTGAGAATCATTTCTCATGTGACAAATGAGATAGTTGGACCAGGTGATTTTTCAGATTTTTTTTCCGCCTTTTAACATTCTTTAGGTCTAAAGCAGTATGTTCCGGGAGACTTCATGTTGTACTTTGATATAAAATCTCTTACTCATAGCAGTATGGGAATGTAAATTGGCCTGGAAATGTTAACTCTTCAAACAACATGAAACTGTACAGGTAATTTTCCTCAGCTGAACTACGCTTGTACCCACAGATATCTGGGTACTGTGTGATAAACTGCATATATACATACATATACTAAGGCCAATGGATTATACTGAATTGTAGTCATTAAGATAAAATCAGGCATAGGCAAAAAATAAGCAAACAAACAAAAACCAGTAAGAGCTTAGGGGAACCAGATTGTGGTTTTCTCTAAAGGCACTCGTCATCATTTTTTTTTTCTTTTTTAGAGACAGTCTCACTCTGTGGTGAGTGAGGCTAGAGTGTAATGGTGTACAGTCATAGCTCACTGCAGCCTTGAACTGCTGGGCTCAAGTTGTCCTCCCACTTAGGCCTCCTGAATAGCTAGGACTACAGGCATGTACCACCATGCGCAGCTAATTTTTAAATATGTTTTGTAGAGACAGGGACTTGCCATGTTGTCCAAGCTGGTCTTAAACTCCTGGACTCAAGCGATCCTTCCACCTATGCTTCCCAAAGTGCTGAAAGTACAAGTGTGAGCCACTGCACCCCCACACCCGGCCTCTCCATCACTATTTATTTATTTAGAGTCGGAGTCTCGCTTTGTCATCCAGGCTGGAGTGCAGTGGCACAATCTCTGCTTACTGCAAACTCCGCTTCCTGGGTTCAAGCAATCCTCCTGCCTCAGCCTCCCTATTAGCTAGGATGACAGGTGTACACCACCACGCCTGGCTCATTTTTGTATTTTTAGGAGAGACGGGGTTTCACCATGTTGGCCAGGCTGGTCTCAAACTCCTGACCTCGAGTGATTCACCCGCCTCGGCCACCCAAAGTGCTGAGATTACAGGCATGAGCCACCGTGCCCAGCCTCCATCACTTTCTTAATGGGGATACTGACCCTGAGAAAGAGGACGTACATTTCATTCTGCAGAGAGCTTTCTTTTATGTGCTGTCAATTTCTCTATCTCATTTCACATGCTGTATGACCATTCCCAAAAAATACCCTCAGCTATTGGGCAAATAAATGCTATTTGCTAGAGAAATCAAATCATATCTCCATATCTCTTGCCTTTGGTCAATTTCTTATCAAGCAGATATCTTACATGCTTTTAGCTGATTAATTTCTCCTGATATTTGTGTCTGACAGCCTTCAATCCATGCTCAAGGGGCTGGATCCACCTCTCACCCTAGATTAAGATTCTACAAATTATTATTTGACCTCCTTTGAAAAACTCATTGCCAGCTTTATAACTCGATCTGGGCACACTCCCCATCGGGGCCTGCATTTCCTGTGGATGATGCATTGGTTTCCTAGGTGACAGTGGGAAGGAATAGACCTGTTAGCTTATGGCTTCTGACTCACTGCAATGGACGTCATAGAATTGTAGCTGAACAAATGGATGCTGATAATAAGTATTTGCCTAAGGTAGCAGCAGGGCACCAATGGTTAAAACAGTACCATTGTATCAGCTTTCCCTCCCACTACTAAGCAAGCTGACAGGCCAACAGAAATACCAGAACTGAAAAAAAGATACAACAGATTTCCCCAGTCATATGTAAGTTTACAGTGGAGTCCCATTTACATCCCCAAGATTTTGCTCTTTTCCCTGGAGAATTTCCTTTTCTTTTCCGGAATGTAGACCTACCAGGGTTCTGTAACAAATCGTCATATGGAGGCTGAAGAGAGTGTGATGGAAACAAGCCAAAAACTCACCAGAAGTCTGTTCAGGAAGCCGACAGCTGCTTTTGAACTTTCACATTTGTTTCTTGAGAGGCAATTCACAGTGGACTAACCAATCATCAGAGCCCAGAATGAAACATACGTTCTATTGAAAAATTCATCTTCAGAAAAGTTGAATTTCATGAAGCTTGAAGACTCTGTCTCTCTGTCTCTGTCTCTCTCTCTCTCTCTCTCACACACACACACACACACACAGAGAGAGAGAGAGATAGTGAGAGAGAGGGAGAGACAGAGATAGAGAGAGTGAAAGAGAGAGAATGATTGAGAATGACTTCCTAGCTACCTCTTTTTATATCAACTGATCCCAGCCATGTACAAGTCAAAGAAGACTGCCTGGAGTGAAAAAAAAAAAATATGAAGAGCCCGGTGTCCTTTATGTCTGGACCAGGGAAGACTGAATGGATTCTTTAGATTCTTGAATTCCTTAAATGATGAGCAAATCTAAAGGTTCCCTACTGGAGATAATGCATCTTGTTTTCCACGGGGCCTTGAGGGATGCTTTAAATAGCATCAGCAAGCATCCGAATGAATTAGACAGCAAATGTAGGTTAGCTTTATTTAGACAGATAAAGACAAGCAGAGAAAGTTGTCTGGTTCAAGGGCAGTGCAGCCTGACATGACAGCATTTCTCAGAGGAGGGGAAATTGCTTTGGGAGAGAGAGGTATTTTGGGCAAAGAGCAAAGTTCCTTGAATCTCCAGGGGAAATGATGCTACATTCTTCAGTACAGAAGAGCAGAAATTGAGAATGGCTTGCCATTCATTGAAGGAAAGAGCTGGAGATTTAAAATGTAAAGCAAAACTTGGCCTAAATCTACACATCATCTTTTCTCTTTCCTACTTCTTGGGAACACCACCAGAAAAGACAAGCTTCCCAGAACACAAGCTGGGCAATCCAGTTTATGAAAGTCCTCTGGAGTGGTACTTGAGACCCCTGGCAAATTCTGAGTCAGGAAGTAACCGCAGATGAAGAGCCGATGGAGATTGGAAGCCCAGGAACCAGGGAAACTGGCAAATTTGGGGACATTCACACGTTAAACAGAAATGTAAATGCTTGAAAAAAAGTTGCAACTCATGAGTTTGGCTAATTTCTCACTCAGTCGCCACACTGGAGTGCAGTGGCATGATCTCAGCTCAACTCAACCTCTGCTTCCTGGGTTCAAGGGATTCTCATGCCTCAGCCTCCCAAGTAGCTGGTTTTATAGGCATGTGTCACCACACACAGCTAATTTTTGTATTTTTAGTATAGACAGGGTTTCACCATGTTGGCCAGTCCGGTCTCGATCTCCTGACCTTGTGATGCACCTGCCTCAGCCTCCCAAAGTGCTGGAATTATAGGTGTGAGCCACCATGCCTAGCCAGTTTTCTTCTTCTTCCTCTGTCCACCCTCTTAGATTATTTTTTTGAAAATAAAAATGCTTTATTTTTTATTAAAAAATGCTTCTTTCTATACATTTTCTGAAAATAAATGCCTTATGGGTGGTCTAGAAAAAACACAACTCTGGTTGGTATTTGTTTTACTGTGATGTTTATGGCTTATTCTCTTTTTGTTGTTCTTTTTTCTCAATTGGCAAAAGCTACATATTTGATGTCTTAAAGTCCAGTAGCTCGTAGCCCCATTGGTAATGAGTTTTAAAGATTTTTAAAAGTCTCAGTTAGTACATTTATATTATTCAAATAAATTATAATTTTAAATATTTGATCATTTTATGAGTAAACCATTTTATACCTAATGTATTTTTATGTTCCTAAAGTAACAGTGAATTTAAACTTGTAAAAAAATATTTTTTAAATATCTGAAAACTTTGTTTTGCATAGTTTTTCATTTCTTCCCAAAACTAATTTTTTAGATGTTTTCTTTTTTTAAGGGTCTCACAACTTCTGAAAAATATACACCTTATGTAACACCAAGACAGTATCACAGGGAAAATATGTGATAACCTTGTCATGATGCAAAATGTAAACTTTATTTCTATTTATTTATTTATTTACTGGAGACAGGGTCTCCCTCTGTCACCCAGGCTGGAGTGCAATGGCATTGTAGCTCATTACAATTTCAACCTCCCGAGCTCAAACTATTTCCCACCTCAGCGTCCCTAGTAGCTGGGACCACAGGCACAGCTACCTCGCTCAGCTAATTTTTTTTAAGGTTTTTTTGTTTTTGTTTCTGGCTGAGTCAGAGTCTCCCTGTGTTACCCAGGCTAGTCTCAAACTCGTGGGCTCAAACAGTCCTCACTCTTCGGCCTCCAAAAGTGCTGAGATTATAGGCAAGAGCCACCATGCCCAGCCTGAACTTCATTTTGAATTAAACACTTATGCCACCTTCTTGGTACTTATTATTCATGCACTCATTTCACTCATTCTCATTCTCTCCTTCCACAATTATTTGCTGAGTCTCTGCTGTGTGCACGTAAAGTATGTATGCATCTTACTCAGTCATTCCCTTTCCTCGTTAATTCCTTTCACTCTGTGCACCCCAAGCACACTCTCTAGTTACCTTTGCTGGTAAACTCATGTATGTACTAAAAATGTATTCAGTTGAGAAGTACAGTTTTTCATTTTAACAAAAGCATACAAACTTCCCTAGTTCACTGCCAAAAACTCAATATTCTTTTAACTATTTGTGAGATTGGCAAATCAGTTAATCACTGGATGTCATTATAATTCTAGGAAGGTGATGGAAAGCCAATCAATGTAACTATAATTATTAAGTAATGGATTCAAAAGACTTATCTGAGACCTGGATGCCAAGCTTATTCCCAGGTTATTTTAACTTTTTATAAACCCCCCTCACCTAAACCAATCCTATAAAATTTTCACGTTTGTAGTTAAAAGAATCTAATCAGATGAAAAACTACTCTTTTATTTCTTTGTGGTAAAGGAACTAACATTTCTACATGAACTGAAATGAAAAAACGTAATAACATCCCTGGGATCTATATTTTTTTGTTCTGACATCTTTAATCACTTTACTATTAAAGTGTCTTTATTATAATTTCTCAATTTGTGCTAATAATAAGACCTTTTATATGTTCTTCAATAAGTCAATTTCAGTATGTGTTTTTAATATTTTTTAAATGCCAGAGAAAAACTTTTATACAGCAGTAGAAAGCAAAGTTAAAATCAATCAGTGATCCAAATACGTAAGATATGATGTAATAACATTAAAAAATTATAGAAATAAATTTTTTATGTTTTTCTGTGTCCTTCATGTTTGCTGCACTAAATATTATAATTTCAGTAATTTTTAACACTCTAAAGAAAATACTGTAATAGCATTTGACTAGATAAAATAAGAATCACACGTGTTATTTTTATTTTGTGACATTTGTGGTTCTTCAGTATGACATTGGCATTCTTCCTCTTCTGATGCAACTTCCTTCTCTGCTTCATTTTGTTTTGATTGAAGTTGTTTCAACCTCCCCCTTCTCTGAGCAGTCTTTCAGCTTGTCTGAGGTTTTGAGCTGTCACTTTGTTTTCTGTATATCCACTTTTGTTTTTGGTGGCAACACCTACATATAAACATCTATCCACCCATCCAAATGGACACACACCCACACACACTCAGACTCATAGACACACAGACACAGATCTGCACGCATGAGCATGCACACATGCACAGCCCTGACGCATCCATCCTCCCGCAGGGAGCTCAAACCACTCCAGCTGTTTTCTGGCCCTGACCACAAGAGCAACAGTAGAGTTCTCATGTCAGTTCTCTGATTGGAACCAGCATTAATAAACGCTGCTGCTTCCAAGGAAGCCCTTATGTCACCTGGACCAAGAGGAAGACATCTGTACAGGTTCGAGACGATGGAGCCAAATGCTTCAGGCTGCCTGTAGTGATACACAGGGGGAAGAAACGAGAATTGGAGTTCTACCTGCAGTGCTTTGTCCCAACTATCTTTGACAGCCATGTACTGATAGATCAAGACTCAGTTCAACTATCAACTCTCTGAAGCTCTTCCTGACATGCTAACTGCCCCTCCTCTGTACCGCTACAATCCTTGTTTAGTTGAATGTTTATCTTCTCCTCTCCTGCTCTATCAGATTTAAAACTTTTTTTTTTTTTTGAGACAGAGTCTCACTCTGTTGCACAGGCTGGAGTGCAGTGGCGTGATCTTGGCTAATTGCAACCTCTGCCTCCCAGGTTCAAGCAATTCTCGTGCCTCAGCCTCCCAGGTAGCTGGGACTACAGGCATACGCCACGATGCCCAGCTAATTTTTGTATTTTTAGTAGAGACGGGGTTTCACCATGTCGGCAAGGTTGGTCTCAAACTCCTGACCCCAAGTGATCTAGCCACCTCGGCCTCCCAAAGTGCTGGGCTTACAGGTGTGAGCCACTGTGCCTGGGCGAACGAGACATACAAATAGAAGCCATGCTGTCCCAGTCAGTCGCAGATGGAGGCTCCCCCTGCCATTACTCTCCCAGACTCAGGACTTAATATACTGTTGGGAAGGAAGGCACAGGGCAGTTGAAGTTGACCCTCCAGGGAAAGACAAGAATGCCATAGGAACCTGACTCACAGTAGGATTTATGGTTAAGGTTGTTTTGACCTAAGGGCAAGATGTATGGTAAATACATGCTCTTACGTAAGGAACGACAGATAAACTGGAAATCTTAGAAGCCTTCCCAGAACTGGGGTTAATCAGAAGTCAACATGGCAGGTCAGCATCCAAGTTGCTTTGGCCCCTACAAGGGACTGGATATAAAAGTAACTCAGGCCAGGCACAGTGGCTCATGCTTGTAATCCCAGCACTTTGGGAGGCCGAAGCTGGCAGGTCATCTGAAGTCGGGAGTTCTAGACCAGCCTGATCAACATGGAGAAACCCTGTCTCTATTGAAAATACAAAAGTAGCGAGGCGGAGGCAGGAGAATTGCTTGAACCTGGGAGGCAGAGATTGCGGTGAGCCGAGATCAGGCCATTGTACTCCAGCCTGGACAACAAAGTGAGAGTCTGCCTCAAAAAAAGAAAAAGAAAGAAAGAAAGAAACTCAGCAGCAAGCAGAGAGGCTGCCTCCTCATCATCCCCACCACTGGGACTTCTTCTGGGGACCAATAAATAAGTTTGTAAACCAAATATAAAATACTAAGACCCCCAACTAAACAGACCCCCTTTTGGCCAAGGGAACTCCAGAAAATCCCAAAAAATTGAATTTCCAGCCATGATGTGAAGGGAGGTCAGACACACCTCCTTATACCTCCTCCGTTTTGGAGTCTGGGCACAAATGACCCGTATTAGTATCATAAGACTGACAAAACAGACTTTTGGTGGCAGTAAGATGCCGAATTATAAACGAGACCTAAGGCCATGCCAGGCAAGGGTTAAGTGACACCCTGCAAACCCTAGAATCGTGTTAAATGGGTTTTAAAAAGTGAACCTGGTATAATGTGGCTTACTTTCCAAACTGACTCCAGTATAGCATCACAGGACAGCAGACCCTGAAGGAGATCCAAATACCCCAAAGTATATTTCTTTGCCATATTTGGAAGTAGCCCTGCAAAACCATCACAAAAGGGGGCAACCTGCTTCTGTAGAGAATCTCCATTAATGCGGCTGGCCTTTCTTAGATCTAAGAGATATTCACTGGCTGGGCACAGTGGCTCAGGCTTGTGATCCCAGCACCTTGGGAGGCTGAGACAGGAGGATCACTTGAGCCCAGGAGTTTGAGACCAGCCAGGGCAACATGGCAAGACCCCATTACTATGAATAATATAAACAAATCAGCAGCCTGTGGAGTCGTGGGCTTGCAGTCCCAGCTCCCTGGGAGGCGGAAGCAGAAGAATCACCCGAGCCCAGGAGGTTGAGGCTGCAGTGAGCTATGGTCTCGCCACCACATGTGTCCAGCCTGGGTGACAGAGTGAGACCCTGTCTCAGAACAACAACAACAACAACAACAACACACACACACACACACACACACACACACACACACACACACACAAAGATCCGAAAAGTGACATTTACCATCTATTCTCTCTGAGGGCTGTGATCCAGGAGGCTTTCTCTACATAATAAAGGCCTTGGCCCCCACAACTCTTCTATCTGAACTCAGACACTTCTTTCTACTAACTTCAAGTCTTTAGATCATAGCTTAACTCTCTCAAGCAATGCCAGCTGAAGAATCCCTAAAACCCACCTATGGCTTGTAAGCCCCACACCCTCCTCCTACATCCTGTTTCAAGTTGTCATGCTTTTTTGGGCCAAACCAATGTACACCTTCTATGTATTGATTTGTGTCTTTGTCTGTAACTCCTGCCTCCCTAAAATGCATAAAACCAGACTCTAACCTGACCAGCTCAGGACCACTGACTCAATGCTTCTCGGGTTTTTGTTTTCTCTGAGCTACAGTCACTTGTACTGGCTCACAATAAAACTCTTTAAAAGATTTTACAGAGTTCAGTTTTTCGGTGAACAAGTCCAATCCTACTCACAAAGTAAGCCTTTAAAAAAACCTGTGAGTGCAAGTGAGAAGAAATTGTTCTATCAAGGAAGGTTGTGGTAATAATGGGAAAATGTGGCATGGAACTTTTAAATTGATTGATAAGACTTATGTTCCAGAGTACAGTATTTCAACATTTGAACTGTTTTAGCATCAAGAGAGGGTAAGGATGATGTAACTGTGTCTGGTTCTTGTATGATTTCATTTTAATTCTCAAAAAAAACCACCATAAAATATATCTTATTGTCTTTATTTTATAGATGAAGAAAGTGAGGCTGAGAAAGGGTAAGAATTAGGGAAATACCACTCATACTAAGAGTCAGCAGAGCTGAGGTTTGAACCCAAATCTGCCTGACTCCAAAATCCTTTTTTCTTCCTCTTGATTCCTCCCAAGGGCCATTTTTAAAACATTGACATCAGGGCCACGGCAAGTTGGCACATCATGCTTGTAATCCCAGCACTTTGGGAAGGTGAGGCGGTCAGATCACTCGAGCCCAGGAGTTCGAGACCAGCCTGGGCAACATGGCGAAACCCTGTCTCTACAAAAATATAAACATTAGCTGGGCATGGTGGTGCATACTGTAGTCCCAGCTACTCAGGAGGCTGCGGTGGGAGGATATCTTGAGCCTAGGAGGTTAAAGCTGCAGTGAGTGGAGACTGCACTACTGCACTCCAGCCTGGGCAACAGAGCAAGACCCTGTCTCAACAACAACAACAAATGTTGACATTGACTTTTGGTTGAAAATAAACAGGATTAAAAACAAAAATTGAATATTGATTGAGCTCTGATTACGGGCCACACGCAAAGCTGGGCACTGCAGGGGACAGACTAAATCATCCTGTGCTGGAGGGGAGGAGCATGGAGTGCAGGCAGCTGCCCCATGAGCCTAGGATGAAGAAGAAACAATGAAATTCACCTTCAGGCTAGGCACGGTGGCTCAGGCCTGTGATCCCAGCACTTTGGGAGGCTGAGGCGGGCAGATCACTTGAGGCCAGGAGTTCAAAACCAGCCTGGTCAACATGGTAAAACCCTGGCTCTACTAAAAATACAAAAGTTAGCTGGGCGTGGTGGTGCACGCCGGTGATCCCAGCTACTCGAGAGGCTGAGGAAAGAGAATTGCTTGAATCTTGGAGGTGGGGGTTGCAGTTAGGCAAGATTGCATCACTGCATTCCAACCTGTGTGACAGAGTGAGGCTTAGAAAGAAAAGAAAGAGAGAGAGAGAAGAGGAGAGCGAGCGAGCGAGAGAGAGAGAGAGAAAGAAAGAAAGAAAGAAAGAAAGAAAGAAAGAAAGAAAGAAAGAGAAGGAACAGAGAGAAAGCAAGCAAGAAAGAAGGAAAGAAAGAAGAGAGGGAGAAAGGGAAGGAGGGAAGGAAGGAAGAGAGGGCCGGCAGGCAGGGCACGGTGGTTCACGCCTGTAATCCCAGCACTTTGTGGGGCTGAGGCAGGCAGATCATCTGAGGTCAGGAGTTCGAGATCAGCCTGATCAACATGGAGAAACCCCGTCTCTATTAAAAATACAAAATTTGCCAGATGTGGTGGCACATGCCTGTAATCCCAGCTACTCAGGAGGCTGAGGCATGAGAATCACTTGAATCTGGGAGGCAAAGATAGCAGCGAGCCTAGATCATGCTATTGCACTCCAGCCTGAGCTACAAGAGCGAAACTCAGTTCAAAAACAACAACAACAAAACAACAAAAAACAGAAAAGAGAGACCAATTACCATAAAGAAAATTGTCTTACACTGGAGAGCTAAAGGGAGGAGTGATTGGTTCTGACTGTGCTCAGAGGCAAGGAAAGTGGAAGAACTTTTGGAAGAACACTGGAAGAATGTTCTGAGAAGACTCTGAGCCGAGCCAGGAAGGAGTCCCAGGTGTCAGGACACTGCAGAATAAGAAACGGGTTACAGGAGCTGGGTAGAAAAGCTCCCATGGGCTCAGTGTATGGCTGGAATAGTGAAAAGTGATTTGAGGCTGACCACAGAAGGTTGTGAAGAAATGTCTGAGCATGAAATGGGGAATTATGGAAGGTTTTTGAGTAGGAAAAGGCAAAGATCCAATCCAATCCTTGACTAAAACACCTCAAATGATTGCTGAATCCATCCTGACACCAGATCACAAGTACACAAGGTACACAAAGCAGAAAAATATAGAAAATCAATACTCTTCATCAAGACTCAAAAATAAATGGCCCACTTATTTCCAAAAACAAAAATCAAAACAAAACAAAACTCACAGCAAATAAGAGGACATATGCCTGAATGCATGAGCTCAAACCCAGCCTGCCCTTTTCCTTCTGTGTGGGCCAAGAATTGTCCCATTCTCAAGACTCACAAGATAACCACAACCAAAAATCCTGGGGCGACAATTACAATCCCCTGCTCCCTACATAGAAAAAACTCCAGTAGTGAAATGGCAATTCCTTTCATTTCCTTCCTAGTCAGAAGCCAGACCATGAAGATTTGCTAAACTATTCTCTCACCTGAATACACCAGACAAGCATGCTAGGATGGGAACTGGATCCTGATGGCTTAATTGAGTTAAAAGGAAAAGTGCGGATCATCTAAAAGCCTCTCAATGGTTTCAGAGAGGCTGTCACGACTCTGAAAGCCCTAATGGCGTTTCTCAGTTCCTTGGTTAGGGAGGAGCAGAATGAATTTCCTAGCACAGAACTCAAAAGCCCTGGAAGTCAGCAGTTCTGAAAGGCTGCAGAAAGCGCTTGTTTACATTTTTCTCTTGGGCTGAAACCCATCTATTTAAACTTTAACCAGAGGCAATTATAAAACCATGGTGAGCCAGAGATGGCAGCCTGCACAAGACACGGAGACAGATGCCAACAGTCTGGCATTGAAGGAGGAAAGAGAGAAGAGTATTTTGAGAAAAGGGCCAAGGAAGAACAACAAGGAAGGTTTTAGAAGCAAAAGGTGTCACCTAGGCAGCTGGTCTTTGTGAGAAGTGGCTAGGGAGAGAGTAGGGAGGGAGTTGGGGGCAGGGAAGACAGGCGGGGTGGAGGGACCGGGAAGGACAGCAGCCTCTGAAGGAGCAGGAAGGGCTGGGGCTGCCGCCAGCCCACCAGTGCACAAGTCCCACCCAGTAACAGTTGATGGCTCTAGCTCCTGTGTTTACACCTTTTTTCCCCTCTTGGGTCAAAAGTGCATTAGCCCAGAAAACCAGCAGCCATGAGGAGAGGCCAGCCTGGAGCAGACACACCCAGCCTGCCAGGACACAGGCCCTCTTCCTCGAAGGCCAAGCCTCCTTTTCCATGCAGGTTTTCCTGGCAAAGACCCACTGGGGAGACTTGATGAGTCGCCCAGTGACGTCAGAGGAAATACCCAACTCAACAAAGACTCCCACTCCAGGTGCCAATAAATGGAACTGGTTAGCATGCCCTGATCTGGGTCTTAGAATTTGCTAAATCCTAAGGACAAACTCAGAGAGAGCCAGATAGAGAGCTGTTGCTCCAAAGTGAATGTTTTTACCTTGGATTTGAGGAGGCCCATGGACCTGACACTGCTATGAGGGCTGATTTTAGATGCAAACACAAATATGAGGTGGCTGGGACTCCAGCTGCTATGGACTGAATGTTTGTGTCTCCCTGGATTTCATACACTGGAAATCTAACCTCCAAAGTCATGGTTTTAGGAGAGGATCCTTTGAGAGGTGATCAGGTCATGAGGGCTCCGATTAGTGCCCTTATAAAAGAGACCTCAGAGAGATGTCTTCCCGCCTTCCTCCATGTGGGGACACAGTAAGAAGGTACTGGGCCAGGCGTGGTGGCTCACACCTGTAATCTCAGCACTTTGGGAGGCCAAGGCGGGCGGATCACCTGAGGTCAGGAGTTCAAGACCGGCCTGGCCAACATGGTGAAACCCTGTCTTTAAAAAAAAAAAAGAAAAGAAAAGAAAAAAGAAGGTGCTGTTTATGGACCAGAAAGCAGGCCTCGCCAGACACCAACTGCCGTGATTGTGGCTTCCCCACTCTAGAACTGTGAGAAACAAATTTCAGATGCTCATGAGCCACGCATTCTATGGCATTTTATTACAGCACCTGAACCCACTAAGACACCGTCCCCCAAATCTCTAATATTTCAAGGAGCCTGTTGTCCTACCTCCTTTGAGGGTTTTTTTTTTTTTTTTTTTTTTTGAGACAGGGTCTTACTCTGTTAAGCAGTGGCATGATCACTGGAACCTGCAATTCCTGGGATCAGGAGATCCCCCGGCATCAGCCTCTGAAGTAGCTGGCACTACAGGCACATGCCACCATGCCCAGCTAACTTTAATTTTTAAAAAATTTTAAATTTTTTTTTAGATGGAGTCCCACTCTGTCACCAGGCTGGAGTGCAATGGCATAATCTTGACTCACTGCAGCCTCCGCCTCAAGGGTTCAAGCAATTCTCCTGCCTCAGCCTCCCGAGTAGCTGGGATTACAGGTGCTTGCCACCATGCCTAGCTAATTTTTGTATTTTTAGTAGAGATGGATTTTCTCCATGTTGGTCACGGGTCTTGAACTCCTGACCTAAAGGGATCCACCCACTTTGGCCTCCCAAAGTGCTGGAATTACAGGTGTGAGCCACTGCACCCAACCCCAGCTAATTTTTAAATTTTTTAATAGAGACCAGGTCTCTCTATGTTGCTCAGGCTGGTCTCAAATTTTTGGCCTCAAGCAATTGTCCCTCCTAACCTCCCAAAGTGCTGGGATTACAGGTATGAGCCTCCACACCAGCCATTCCTTTGAGTTTTTAAACTTTTTGGTTTCAATGTCCCTGTTAAGGTGTGAATGAAGTGTATAGAGCTGAGGCTGTAACTCAGAAGTGATCAGCTCATTTCTTAGCCCAAATTTGCTTTCTATCAGTTCCAGCCAGCTCAGCCTCAGAACTCTGTGGGACGAAGATCCAGGAAAAGCATTTCAGAGAAGGAGAACGAGCAGAGGGCTTGAGAATGATGAGTGGCAAGCTGGCAGGAGGTATGAAAGAGCCAGAGACAGACCTCTGTGTAGCAGCGAGGCCTGGTCCCACAACACAAGTCAGGCTTAATGTAGGCAGCAGAAACCCAAGCTCATCCTTACTTCCTCTAAATCTTTCCTCTCTACTAACCCAGTTCTTACTAGGCAAAGGCATCTGGGCCACAGACAGAGGGACATATGGAAGGTTGAGAGGATTAGCAGAGTACCTGTGATGTTCTGAGCTATGGCCATGGTCTTCCAGAGTAAGAAGGCCATTGTCCTGGGCTTCTCTCCAGACCAGTTTGTCACTCCCACCAGAAAACCTGTCCCACAGCTCTGAACTGGTCCTCAACTCCAGCCAACCACCTAAAAAACTCATGACCCTGTTCACAAGGGTCCGGAAGGGGGATGTGGGGAAGAGTTCCTGCAAACTCACCCAGACTGGTGACAGATCCCAAAGTAGTGTCCTTGCCCATGTGGGGGCAGAGCACTTCTCACCATGAAGATAACATAGTGCTTGTTATACGCTGAAACTGCATTTCTTTTCTTTTTTTTTTCTTTTTTTCTGAGACAGAGTGTTGCTCTGTCACCCAAGCTGGAATGCAGTGGTGCAATCTCTGCAACCTCCACCTCCTGGGTTCAAGCCATTCTCCTGCCTGAGCCTCCTGAGTAACTGGGAATACAAGTGTACCACCACGCCTGGCTAATTTTTTTATTTTCTTAGAGACAGGATTTTACCATGTTGGCCAGGCTGGGCTTGAAGTCCTGACCTCAGGTGATTCACCTGCCTTGGCCTCTCAAAGTGCTGGGATTATAGGCGTGAGCCACTGCGCCTGGCCTTGTGTTTCTTAATGTTTATATGGGTAGAAGTGGCTTCCTTGTGCGTTGATCCCTGGAGAGAAAGAAGGGCAAATTCTGATGTCTTCTACAGAATGAGGCCTGTGAACACGACTGCCAGTGAATATCCCAGGAGGCACGCAGAAGTTTCAGAGGAATACACACATTGCCCAAACCCAGCAGAGAGTTACACCTTAGGGGAGATACTTTGTAAAATCAGCCATGAAATCTCCAAAGGAGATCCTGGGAGACTATACATAAACCAGAGTGGCAGCACAGTAGACATGTGAAAACCACGACTTCAGGTAATAAAGATGCTAATATCAGAGAGATGCTAATTCCCTTCTTCCACTGTGTGGGGACACAGCAAGAAGGTGCCATCTACAAACCAGAGAAATAACAGCTGGGTAACTTTGAGCAAGTCCTTAACCTCTCTGGCCTTCAGTTTCCTTTTCCTCATCCATAAAATTCAGACAATAGTAGTTCTCAGCTCACAGGGTTGTTGTAAGGCTTAAATGAGTTAATATTTAAAACTACTTAGAGGCCAGGTGCAGTGGCTCATGCCTATAATCCCAGCATTTTGGGAGGCCGAGACCGGCGGATCACTTGAGATCAGGAGTTTGATACCACCCTGGCCAACATAGTGAAATCCCATCTCTACTAAAAAAAGTACAAAAATAGCCGGCATGGTGATGTGCACAACTGTAGTCCCAGCTACTTGGGAGGCTAAGGTAGGAAAAGCACTTGAACCCAGGAGGCGGAGGTTGCAGTGAGCCGAGATCACTCCACTATACTTCAGCCTGGGTGACAGAGCAAGACTACATCTCAAAATAAATAAATACATAAAAATAAAATCAAAGCACTTAGAACAGTGTCTGTCACATAGCAAGAACTATTTAAGTGTTACATTTAAAAAGTGGCATGAGGCCAGGCGCCGTGGCTCATGCCTATAATCCCAGCACTTTCAGAGGCCAAGGTGGGTGGATCACCTGAGGTCAGGAGTTCAAGACCAGCCTGGTCAACACGGTGAAACCCTGTCTCTACTGAAAATACCAAAAAAAAAAAAAAAATTAGCTGGGTGTGATGGTGTACACCTGTAATTCCAGCTACTCAGAGGCTGCAGCAGGAAGATAATCTGAACCAGAAGGTGGAGGTTGCAGTGAGCCGAGATCACGCCACACACTCCAGCCTGGGTGATGGAGCGAGACTCCGGTCTTTAAAAAAAAAAAAAGTGGCATGATCAAATCTCTAGGGTGGAAACCTCAGTTGGTTCCATGATTCCCTCAGTCTCCTAAGGAGGTCTTCAGTTGGCTCTGTTCTGCACTTTCTTTCTCGGCATACTGGCATGAGGAGGTTGACAGATGCCTGACACCTTTCTCCTCCAGCACTAGGCAGGGCACCTCTCCTCTACTATGCATCTTGGTCTTGTGCATGCCCAGGGCCATGGCCACGCCAGAACCAACAGTGCGGAACGCCACCCAGGGCTTGGACTGGAAACGCGCACCCCTCAATTCAAATCCCGCAGGCCCTTTCCAGGCTCCATGTCTGTGCTGCCACTAAATCTTGCAACTCAACCTGTCCATCATGAATACTGTGCACCAAGCTGGGGTTGCAGAACACAAGGAAAAGCTATACTTGAGAAAGGTAGGAAGAGCAGGTAAAGGTTTGCTGCAAAGTCACTGATATGAGGCAGATTGACGAAGATGGGAGAAAAGGTACACGCATTTACTTAACGTGCGTGAAACTCTCCGCACAGGGTCGACAAAAATTGCATGCGGGTTCTGGACAGAAATATAGGTATTTATAAGCATTAATATAATAAAATATATTACATGTTATATAACATCATTAATTAAATATAAGCATTACTCATGCTGCACTTTGGCCCACTTACTTGTTGCTAAAAGTCACTAGATACTGAAGATTTGTATCCTCTCTGTTCCTCTAGCCAGGATCTCTGGCATTAGAATCAATCATAAGGCTTTTGTTTAAGGATCGTAAGGATTGCTTAAGATGCTTTTTAGACCCCTAATTGTAGCAAACGATTTGAAGACCCCCGCAGAGGAAGAGGGTCAGCATGAGTGAATATCTGCTTCATCTCCCTGTCCCATGATGTCACGCTACACTCTTCTACCAACTGATGACCTCTACACTGGCCCACTCCAAAACCCTTAACAACCCTAACTCCAAATTCCTCCTGGAGATGGGTTTGAGTTTTTCTCCCGTCTCCTTGTTCAGTGACTCTATGATTAAACCTCTTTCTCTACTGCAACTGGGTGTCTTGGTATATTGACTTGCTGTGGGCATCGGGCAATAAACCTATTATGGTTACATGTATACAAGGAAGCCTTCAGAATGGAGACCCAGCTTCCCAATGAGATATAGAAGCTTTGATACCATCTTGAGGTTACAGAAAAAAATGGAGGCTTGGATCCTTGTAAAACAGGTTATGGGAGTGGGGAGAAGGAGAATTCTCTTGGGGGGCCATAAATGATTACTAGGGAGAATGATAGGATGGGGACTCGAAATTAACCTGTAAATAGTTTTCTTTGGAATATAAATGAGTCTGAAAGACAGGCATTATCTTGTGAAAGGATCTGTTCATTTGTGGTTACATTCTTGGTCTTCCAGAGAGGGAAAGAAAGTGACTGTTGTCCTTGGTAAGACTGATCTCAGACAAATAAAGGAACTTCAGTTTCTCTGGCAGAGATGTGGGGTGAGGGGGGAAGGTCGGAAAGGTCAGAGAGACCTTGAGGATTCTTCAGTGCAGCGTGTCAGCGCGCCATATTGTGGGGTGTTGGTTTCTAAGCCCCACCATAGAGAAACCAGCAGGTGGCAGGAAGAAGGAAGGATCACGTAAGAGGAAACCAAACACACAAGGAAAAAAGTAAAAAGCTGAAGTAAGTATAAGAAAACTTTTTTTGTCTCTCTATTTTTGGCCAAGTGAAAAAAACAAACACAAGAGAATAAACTCAGCGACTAGAATCAGACACAGCCAGCGGAGGGAGGGAACAAAGGCGAGCTGCCGAACTGCAAATCCATGCTAATTACCTCACCCCTCCTCCTGTGCTGGGCTGCACCCAGGGCCCAAGAGCCATTTGTACCACCGCCTAATAATGATTTCATTTCACAGACTTCCTCCCACTTTTTTTTCTTTCTTTTTTTTTTTCCTTACAAAGTCCATCACAATTCTGTTTTGGGAAGTAGAAACAGTATCTATCTTTAGGCAAGCTAAATGCCAAAAGAACTCAGATAAGCATATCTGAGAAGTAAAGAATAGTTGGTGTGACCAGGACAAATCTCGAATCACAAATATTTGAAATTCTTGTTTGTGTCCTGGGAGAGAAGTGCCTTTGTTTGCTGAATTGGCTCGTGGCCTTTGTCCTGTCGTGTAGGACACAGGATATTGAGGAGAAGCCAAAGGGATGCAAAATATTTGTCAAGTGCCTACTATGATATCAGGCATTCTGCAAGATGTTAAAAATGCCTCTGCCCTCTGGATGCTAACCCCTCACTTTTTTTTTTTAACATTTTTAAAAATTGTGGTAAAAATACTCACAATATAAAATTTGCCATCTTAACCACCTTTAAGTCTACCATGCATTTGTGTTAGGTATGTACACACTGTTAGACCATCAGTCTCCAGCAATTTTCCATCTGGCAAAACTGAGGCATTGTACCCATGAAACAACTCTCATTTCTCCCTCTCCCCCAGCTTCTGGCAACCACCATTCTATTTTCTGTTCCTATGAATTGACCATTCTAGATACCTCACATGAGTGTAATCACACAGTGTTTGTCTTGTTGGGACTGGCTTATTTCAACTCAGCAGCATATTCTCAAGGTTCATCATGTTGTAGCCTGTGCCAAGATTTCCTTCCTTTGTAAGACTGAATAATCATCCATTGTATGCAAATACCACATTTGATTTACCCATTGCAAGCCACCTTTACAACAATTATGGCAGTGAAGGAAGTCAACCATAACTAACTCCATCTTGCTTTTAACCTCACAAGTTAACTTGCTTACTCCAAACTAATTATGGGAGGAATTTAGTTCATAGTTTAACTTTAAAAAAAAGACGATGATACTTCCTTCCTGAACTAGACCCCTCTACTTGCTCAGGGACCAAAACCACTTTCATGTAACTAACATAAGCCCACAAGGTTAGAATTGTGACAGGGGACTGAATTCTGCTAAGATATAGACATAATTAAACTCTAACCAGTCATTGTTTTATAATTTGCCTTTTAAAAACTACTTACTATTCAGGAGTCATGTAGCGAATGGTGACAAGATTTACAACTTTCCCAATTGCTCCTATAAATGACATTGTTATTGTAGAACCTCAGACTGGTATTTGAGATATTTTTCAGATCTTATATTCTGTATGGATCAACTGGCACCACCCAGACCCATAATCTGCACCCGAGAACTGACTCAGTGCAAGAAAACAGCTTCAACCCCCTATGATTTCATCCCCAACTCAACCAATCAGCATTCCCCATTCCCTAGCCCCTGCCTGCCAGGGGCTATCCTCAAAAAACCTAGTCCTCAAATTCTTGGGGAGGCGGATTTGAGAATTACCTCCTGTCCTTCTACTTGGCTGGCCCTGCATTTATGAAACTCTTTCTTTGCTGCAAAACCTGCTGTTTCGCATTGGCTTTTCTGGGCTGCAGGCAAGAAGCTCCCAGTTGGCCAATTACACATTCGTCAGTCATTGGACACTTAGGTTGCTTCCACCTCTTGGCTATTGTGCATAATGCTGCTGTGAACACAGGGATACAAGTATTTCTTCAAACTAACACTCTTTTAAGAAGCCTATCCCAATCAAATTTCATTCTGTTTTGTTTTGCTTTTTGAGCCAGAGTTTCACTCTTGTCGCCCAGGCTGGAGTGCGATGGCACAATCTCAGCTCACTGCAACCTCTGCCTCTCAGGTTCAAGCGATTCTCCTGCCTCAGCCTCCAGAGTAGCTGGGATTACGGGTGCCCACCATCACACCCAGTTAATTTTTGTAGTTTTAGCAGAGACAGGGTTTTGTCATGTTGGCCAGGCTGGTCTCAAACTCCTGATTTCAAGTGATCCGCCTGCCTTGGCCTCCCTAAATGCTGGGATTACATGCGCGAGCCAATGCACCTGGCCTCTCCCATTATATTTGGATGATTTATTTGCCCATCAGTTGGCCCAACTAGATTTTTAGTTGCACAGGGATCTGTTTTATTTATCTTCATATTCCTATTTCCTGTACAGTGTGAGCACATAGTAGGAACTCAATACATTTTGTTGAACAAAATAATTTATTTTTACACTTCTTAGTCACCACTGTTACAGCTGGTTGCTTTACATATTTTAATAAATAAGTTTTGCAATTTTAATGAATGCTATTTTGATTATATTTACATACTAAGCTAGTTTATATAAGGGGATTTATATAAAAAATATCTAAATCTCAATCAAAATTCATTTTCTAGATGAAATGCCATTGACAATTCCTTCCCACTTATTTTGCTTAAAATCCACTATTGTGGCTCTTATTCCTGTCTTTCTTATTTTCTCATCTCCTCAAGTCATGGTACTGCATAGATCCTGAGGGCACTCAATAGGGCAGTCTCCTCGGTTCACGGGACATCTTGTTGATTAAAGCCAGGTATGTGAAGCTGGGCCCAGAGTTTGGTTTGCTCAGCTCAAAATCTTTCTTTGAGTTATTTTCTGTGAAGAGGCACAGGTTGAAAAAGGCACAGTCCTATCTTTGGAGGAACTCACAGTCCTGTGGCCGTCTGGCTCGTAAGAGGCCTCAGTTTTTTCAGGCGTAGTAAATAGTATTTACCCCCATTCCCCACTACCCAGATGACAAACGCAAATACGGTGTTTACCAAGCACAAGGACGTGAAAGACACTGTAAAATTCTGAGCAGCATTGTGTCTGGTGATAATTACCACATGAAGTATTGGCAGTAGTAGAAGCTAGCTCTGTAATCCTTTACAAAATCGACATTGGAATTACGATTTCTGGTCAAGGTAGCATTTTTGAACCTTTGAGGCACTTGCTCGGCTCTATGCACAAAGCAGTGGTTATTAAAATATAAAAGAGAAAACTTAAAAGACACATTTGTCTCCAAATTTTTTTTTTTTTTTTTTTGAGACAGGGTCTTGCTCTGTCGCCAGGTGCCAGGCTGGAGTGCAGTGGCACGATCTCGGGCAACTGCAACCTCCGCCTCCTGGGTTCAAGTAATTCTCCTGCCTTAGCCTCCCAGTAGCTGGGACTGCAGGCACATGCCACCACGCCCAGCTAATTTTTGTATTTTTTTTAGTAGAGACAGGGTTTTACCAAGTTTGCCGGGATGTTCTCAATCTCTTGACCTCGTGATCTGCCTGTGTCGGCCTTCCAAAGTGCTGGGATTACAGGCATGAGCCATTGCACCCGGCCTATATTTTGTTTTATTTTTTTTTTAGACAGAGACTCACTCTGTTGCCCAGGCTGGAGTACAGTGGCATCATCTCGGCTCACTGCAACCTCCGTCTCCTGGTTTCAAGCAATTCTACCTCAGCCTCCCGAGTAGCTGGGACTACAGGAGCGCACCACCACACCCGGCTAATTTTTTGTATTTTTAATAGAGATAGCCACTATGTTGGCCAGGCTAGTCTTAAACCCCTGACCTCAGGTGATCTGCCTGCCTCAACCTCCCAAGTGCTGGGATTACACATGTGAGCCACTGCGTCTGGCCCAAATACAAACTTTTCTTTGAACCAGAAGTGCAAAGCAATAAATGAGGCTAAAAACATGGGCTGGTTGGGTTCCAGGTCTGAAAGGAGGCAGAGGATGCCAGAATGAGGCTTAAACGGGATCTCTTAAACGGGACTAAAAGTGATCTGCGCAGAGTGAAGGGAGTGGACAGTAAGTCAGGTTCACTACTTGAACCTGTGGGCTAGACTGAGAGCCCCTATCCCCCGCAAACAAACTGGCTTGCTGGAGAGGCTAAATAAGCTGACCACACATGGTAACAGGCTTCACATGAAGGAATGATAGGGCAGGAAGAAAGGGCACAAGACAGGAAATTGGATCAAGCAACTACAGGCCTCCATGACTGAATCTATGCTATCTCCATCATCACAGTAGAGAAAAAGAAAAGACAAACTCTCCTTGTTTGGATAATGTAATCGTTTATGAAGAATATCAAACAGACTATTTGAAAATAAAACCAGAATTAAAAAGACAATTCAGCCTGGGCTCAGTGGCTCACATTTATAATGCTAGCACTTTGGGAGGCTGAGGTGGGAGGATTGCTTGAGCCTAGGAGTTCAAAACCAAGCTGAGCAAGATGGCAGGACACCCCCAGATAATCTTAAAATAAGCTGGGCGTGGTGGTGCTTGTCTGTAGTTCCAGATACTCAGGAGGCTGAGACAGGAGGATCACTTGAGCCAGAAATTCGAGGCTGCAGTGAGTTATTATGGTGCCATTGCATTCCAGCCTGGGCAATAGACTGAGACACTGTCTCTAAAAAAAACAACAATTGTCCAGGTGGGATGGCTCATGCCTCTAATCCCAGCACTTTGGGAGGCTGAGGTGGGCTGATCATCTACGATCAGGAGCTCAAGACCAGCCTGGCCAACATGGTGTAACCCCGTCTCTACTAAAAATACAAAAATTAGCTAGGTATGGTGGTGCACTCCTGTAATCCCGGGTACTCAGGAGGCTGAGGCAGGAGAATCTCTTGAACCTAGGAGGCAGAAGTTGCAGTGAGCTGAGATCGCATCACTGCACTCCAGCTAGGGCAATAGAGCGAAACTTCATCTTGTATGTTGATTGGTATAAGATCAACATACAAAGTTCCACTGTAACCCTCTATCTCAGTACTTATCACATATGACATTTACTAGCAAACAAGATACTGTACTTAATAGCAATAAACAATATAGTGTCTAGGAATAAATATAACATGTATTTTGGTAAACAAAATATTCTTACGGAAAATATTAAAGAAGATTTAAATAAATGGAAACATATACCATATTCATGACTTAGAATATTCATTATCATAAAGATGTCAGTTCTCCCAAAGCTAATATTTAATTTCAATGGAAACCCAATTTTAAAAAATCACAACCTGATTATGGAACATGGAACAGTGATTACAAAGTCCACGTAGAAAACTAAAGGGTGAAAAATTACATGCCTTTGGTGGAAAGTAACAAAATACAACCTAAAGTGGCTTAGGCAATAAGAGGCTTGTTATTTCAGATCACAGGCTGTGTAGTGATAGTTGGCTCCAGTATTGGTTACTTCAACAGCACAGTAGCATCATGGGGACCTGGGACCTTTTCATCTTTCTGCTTCACTAATCTCTGTGTGCTGGTTTCCAGCTCATCCCCTCAGAGTGACAAGATGGCTGCCATAGCATCAGCCATCATATTTTTCTCCAACTTTGTACAAACATAGGAAGGGCAAGTTTTTATCTCATATACTTTTTAAAGTGTGACGAAAACTTACCCATCCCATCCCAACCCCACTCTAGCGCAATTCTGCTTAGGTCTCATGGCAACACAAGCCCATGCTAAAACCAATCCCAATGGAATGGGATTACTATGATGGGCTTAGACTATGCACTATGGGAGAGGGTCCATGAATACATGAAAATAATTGTGGTTAGAAAGGAGAAAGAGGGCTGGGTGCGGTGGCTCACACCTATAATCCTGGCACTTTGGGAGGCTGAGGCGGGTGGATCACCCACGGTCAGGAGTTCGAGACCAGCCTGACCAACATGGTGAAACCCCATCTCTACTGAAAATACAAAAATTAGCTAGATGTGATGGTGTGCACCTGTAATCCCAGCTACTCCAGAGGCTGAGGCAGGAGAATTGCTTGAACCCAGGAGGCAGAGGTTGTGGTGAGCCAAGATCATGCCACTGCACTCCAGCCTGGACAACAAGAGTGAAACTTGGTCTAAAAAAAAAAAAAAAAAAGAAAGAAAGAAAGGAGAAAGATAATATTTGTTGGCTAGATAAGCAACCACAATAGCCAAGGCAATTTTGAAAATGAATAATAAGTCAACGAGTTTGCCCTACTAAATATCAAAATTTAAAACCAGAGGTGGCATAGCAAGCCAGGTATGAAAAGATGAACTGTTTGATAAATACATGTTGGAATAATTATATACATATTTTCTATTTTACACCATAATAAGTTTAAGTTGGTTTAACGACTACATGTGAACAGTAAAATTTTATACTTCTAGATAAAAATATAAGAGATTATTTTTATACCCTTGGGGTAGGGAAGAACTTATTAAAGAAAGCATAAAAGTATAAAACATAAAGGAAAACATGGATACATTTTACCACATTAACATAAAAAAGAGATCATCAACAAAAAGAAAATTCAGATTGAGAGAAGATATTTTGCTAGGCATAAAACCATCAAAGTATTGGTATTCAAAAATTATAAAGAACTTATATGAAGCAATAAGAAAAATAAACAACTAAAAAGAAAAGTTGACAACGAATATGAACAGGCAATTCACAGAAGAGAAACCCTAATGGCCAACTGACATACAAGAAAGATGCTCAATATCGCTAGAAATTAAGCAAAATGAAATAAAACCATAACAAATTACCATTTCCTACCTATCAATTGGCAAAATTTTTAAATTCTAAAAATGCCAAACATTAGCAAAATGTAGGGAAACAGAACTTTTAGAAAGCAAAATGGCACTACATATTAACATGAATCCTAAGACCTATAGTTCATCTCTTAGGTAAATTGTCTAGATTCATGGTTTTCCACCAAGGGTCATTTTGCCCCCCAGAGAATATTTAATAATATTTGAAGATATTTTTGGCTGTTAGAGGTGAGGAATGCTGCTCACCATCCTTCCTACCACAAAGAATTATCTAGTCCAAAGTGTCAATGATACAAGGTTGACAGACTCTGGCCTAGAAAAACATAGTTTGCCCCAGAAGACTGGTATTTAAATGTTAATTGCAGCATTGCTTGTTATAATAAACACCACGACAACAAACTGAAAACAACCTTCACACCCTTAAGGCAAGAGGAAGGATAAGTAACCTTTGTATATTCAAGCAAGGGAATCATGTACAACAATTACAAGTAATGACTTAGTTCTTTGGGTTGCAATATAAATAAATCTAAAAAATAACGATGAATAGAAAACATGGCAGAATGCTATATACAGCATAATATAGTTTTCCTTTATACTTTACAAACACAAAACAATACTCTGTATTGTTAATGAATATATATATATATGTATGTATAATACAAAAGTATAAAAGCATGCATGGAAATGACTTATAGCAACTTCCAGATAATGGTTACTTTTGTGAAAAACAGAGAAATGAATGCGATCTGCTGTAGGTAAGGGGCCTCAAATGTATTGTAAGACATTTTACAAACAAACCAACCCTAAAGCAAATAAGTCAAAATTAAGATCTGTTAAGATAGGTGTTTTATACATACATGTTTGTTAAACTATTTTCATAGTTTTCTGTATACCTGAAATATTTTATAATAAAGATGTTTTGAAATATTTTAAAAGCTGCATTTGCAAGAATGAATATTTCTTATGTGTCTAAGGAGCAGCGAGTTGGTGGAAGGAGCCGGTGTTTCTAGAAGAAACGGTGCCACTCCAAAGGAAGTTAGAGAAGGGAAAAGTGACCCATAGGTAAAGAAGAGTCTATTCATGTAAACACCCTCTCCCAGGGATTCCTGGTAGGAAGAGAATTGGCTTTCCTGCTGTGCGAGCGATTGGTAGGCTAAGCCTCTGTCCATGGTCCTATCCCTCTGCCTCAAAACAGCCTTCAAGGAAGGAATTTAGGGGAAGGTTTAAGTTTGCCTTGGAGGAAAGCACTGAAATGTCCTGGATAGAGCTGAGAAGTTGACAGAAGATGAAACATTTTGGATACAATATTTGGAAAGAAGTTTCTACTCTCTGCAGTAGAAGCCAGCAGCAGAAGGACTCCTGTGGGATCCTTCGTAGTGATGAACAGCTTCAATTGGTACAGAGACCTCCGCTTGCATTGATGCCTGCTTGGGAATAACAATACTGTCTTCTCTCTGGCATTTCATATTTTCAACAAAGGCTTTCTCATTCCTAATGCTTTTCATCATTTCTCTCCAATGCTCCTGTAAGACCAGTCAATAATCATCTTTGCTTTTACAGAGATAAGGAGACACTAGCAATGCCTGTCCAAAGACTTAGAGTCTTCCTATTAACCAATATTTTGACCTAAGCCACTGGGAACGCATAAACAGTGAAAGTAACTCAACTGAGAAAGATCTTTATGAGCCTCCTAGAGTAATCGCCCATCTTTTAAAAAGAAACAACATTTCTTGAGATCCCAGGAGGTGTCTGGCACTGCACAAAGTGATATGAGCATGAGAGTGCAGAACATAATGTTTGGGAACATAGTGTTCCTCTGGGAACTTAAAAATTAATGCAGATCCAAAACTGTTAAACACACACACACACACACACACACAAGGGTTGGTTGTAATAAATTACAGGAAGACAAAGTGAAAAGTGTTGGGGCAAAAACTCTCCAAGCATCATGGTAAACTAGGGAGCACAAAAGCAGAATATGATGAGCCAATTTACCCCAGAAAAGCACAGACTCACAGTAAGGGCAGAAAACAAGAGACTTAGCCTACGAAGGCAATTTTGCAGACTCAGTTACTTATACACATAGATAATCAATAGATGTTTCTGATGCTCCACTGGCAAATATATATGTATTTGTTGTTTTCTGTAGATGAAGCCCAAGCTATCCTGCATACAATAAAGTATTTAGGAAGAAAATAAGTGGGTTGGCAAACTTTTAATGTACAAAACTGGAGACCTAGTTCTGGAAAGCAGCTCTAATGAAAATAGGTGCAATTGGGTTTATAGATGCTGATTTTTATCAGCAACCAGAAAGTGTGCTAAAAGCTCCATTTGGCCTACTTACAGTTCCCTGGGTACGTTAGTGGGGAATTTTCACTAGACTATTTGTTATAATCAGAAGAGGAAATACAACAGCACATGAACACTGTGTCATATAGACAAGAAGGTATCTTAATGGAAATGTGTACTCTAGTCTAGGACAGTGTTGCTCCACCACGGTGATGGAAGGTCCTCGGTAATGTGGGAGCCTGCCTGTTCCTCAGACTCAGCCTTCCCCACCACCCCAGTATGCTATATTTCCTGTTTTAATAACTTCAGCCCTGCTGACCTATCAGTAATGGGGAAGTCAGTCTTATATGTTGATGATCAGCTTCTAATTTGATCTCCCTCATGACCACTGCAACTTCATTCACTTTTATGCTTAACGTCCGCCCCCCACCTCCTTTCTCTCTTTCTTTTCTGAGATGGGGTCTCACTCTATCCCCCAGGCTGGAGTGCAGTGGCACAAACACAGCTCACAGCAGCCTTGACCTCTCAGGCTCAGGTGATCCTCCCACCTCAGCCTCCTAAGTAGCTGGAACTACAGGTGTGTACCAACATGCCCAGCTAATGTTTTATATTTTTTGTAGATATAGGGTTTTTATTTTATTTTATTATTATTTTTTTAGACAGAGTCTCACTCTGTCACCCAGGCTGCAGTGCAATAGCATGATCTCGGCTCACTGCAACTTCTGCCTCCTGGGTTCAAGCCATTCTCCTGACTCAGCCTCCCGAGTAGCTGGGATCACAGATATGCACCACCATGCCCAGCTAATTTTTGTATTTTTAGTAGAGACGGGGTTTTACTGTGTTGCCAAGGCTGGTCTCAAACTCCTGAGCTCAGGCAGTCCACCTGCCTCAGCCTCCCAAAGTGCTGGGATTATAGGTGTGAGCCACCGTGCACAGCCAAGCCTTCATGTATTCTAGTACTATAGTCCTATGCTAAGATTTAAAAGGTCTAGACTATTTTATTCCATTGGAGAAAGGAAGAAATTAGGCAGACACTTCCACATGAATATCTAACAGGCATCTCAAACTCAGCATGGTTAGAAGGGCACTCCTGATACTTTCCCTTAACTTTCTTGTATCCAGTAACAAGATTGAAACAAATAATTTTACTTTTTTCTTAAACAAGATGTTTGGCAATAGATGATTTCTTGGGTTTGCCCAGCTGCTCAACTATACTACCCAGGAATCAGGTAAATTTTTTTCTACTTTGTCGTACTTAATGTATTGGTCTTTAATCTTTATGTCTCTGGTCTTAGAGTCAGAAGATGGCTGCCATAGTTCCAGCCATTGCAATGGTATTCCAGACAGCCACATCTATCCCCACAGGCTTTCATTTAGGGCTCATTAGTCAGAAATGAGTCATCCCTCGCAGCAAAGGAGATGAAGGAATTGAGTATCTAGCAAAAGGGAATGGGATTATGACAGCAATCATAATTCATCACTCTAAGCTGGACATACTGTCATCCTAAACAAAGTCAGGGCTGTGTTAGCAAGGAGGAAGAAAGGAACAGCTATTAGGGAGGGAGTTATCAGAGCCTTACACACTCCTTGTTCCCAGCTCACCTGTCTCACTAAATGGCATCACCGTCCACCCTGTGCCCAAGCTGATAATAGAGGACATATCTTTGGTTCCTTTTCCTTACATCTTACATACAAACCATCAGAAAGTCCTGTTGACTTTACATTCTACACACACCCTGCACACCCAGTGCTCCTTATCTTCACTGCTAGTATCCTAGACCAAGCCGCCATTGTTGGCCTGAACTCCTGCAATAGCTTCCTAAACATCTCTGGACTTCCACCCTTGCTCTCTACAATTCATTGCCCAAACAGAAAATCACTTCCTTGCTTGAAACCTTCCAAGAGATGCCCATCTCACTTAAAATCCAAATTCCTCACCGTGGCCAGCCATGCCTAAATGATCTACGTTCTGTCCACCTGTCCAACTTCATCTTGTGCCACTTTTCCATTTGCCATTGAGTTCCAGCCCTCACTCTCTTTCTCAAACTCAAATTTTTTGCCATCTTGAGGATGCCGGAACCATCTACTCTCTCCAGCTAGAGTGCTCTTCATTCTGATCTTTTCGTGACCAGCTCCTCCCTGTCACTGAGATCACTGTTCAAATGTCACCACTTCAGAGAGGTCTTCCCTGGGTGTCTAGTCTAAAATAGCCACGTTGTCATCTATCACTTCACTCTGTTGTATTTCTCTGCTTTGCTATCACTGTCTAACCTTTCACAGTCTAACACATTATATTTACCTCTTTATGTATCACGTAATGAAATGTGTTTCCTCATTTTCCAACTCTTCTACTCTAGAAGAATATTCTTCTAGAATATAAGCTCCATGAGAGCTGGGACCTCATCTGTTGTGTTTACTGTTGCATTCCTAGCACCCAGATAAAGGCACATGGCAGGTTCTCATCAAAGATTTCTGAATGAATGAAAAAATGAAGGGAAAGATTTTTAAGTAGAAGAAGTAAGAATAAAAATAATATCTGTAACATATTACCAGCATCCTTGAGTTATCTTACTATTTTTCAAGACAGACTCTCACTCTGTCACCTAGGCTGGAGTGCAATGCTGCCATCTCAAGCTCACTGCAGCCTTGACCAATCTCCCAGGCTCAAGCAGTCCTCCTGCCACAGCCTCCCAAGTAGCTGGGACCACAGCTATGCAACACCAAATCCAGCTATTGTTTATATATTTTTTTGGAGAGACAGGATTTTGCTGTGTTGCCCAGGCTGCTCTCGAACTCCTGGGCTCAAACGATCCACTAGCCTCAGCCTCCCAAAGTGCTGGGATTACAGGTGTGAGCCACCGTACCCGGCAACCCTCTTCCTTTCTATGATCCTCTCAGCCTTTTCCAGACCTTTCCAGTCTCAAGGTGACCCTCTGTGGGCCCAGGCTTCTGAATCAGCAGTTATCTGGGCCCATGGACCCAGCCTGCATTCTAGACTTTAGTATATCTGGCAGGCCGTGGAACACTGAAACTGTACAGCAAAAACATGGGAAGTTTGGATCTGTAGCAAGGGCACAGCCTGCTAGTGATGCTGACCCATATGCTACAAAATGCCTGTTTAGCAACATCCTGAAATACTGCCCATAAATAACACACATACGCCAGGCGTGGTGGCTCACGCCTGTAATCCCAGCACTTTGGGAGGTGGAGGTGGGCGGATCACTTGAGGCCAGGAGTTCGAGACCAGCCTGGCCAACATGGCGAAACCCTGTCTCTACTAAAAATACAAAAATCAGCAGAGCGTGGTGGCGCACACCTGTCATCCCAGCTACTCAGGAGGCTGAGGCATAAGAATCACTTGAACCAGGGAGGCAGAGCCTGCAGATTGCACCACTGCCCTCCAGCCCGGATGACAGAGTGAGTGAGACTCTGTCTCAAAAATAAATAAATATATAAATATAACACACATAGAATCCCTTGGGTTTTGAACTTCTAGACTTGCCTGTAGAAAATAACAAAAGGATTCCTATCTTCAAATAATCTTCAGTGAATACATTAAAAATGGGAGTAAATCGCTCCTCTGTATTCACCAAGACCTTAGCCTCTGTCTCTTCCTCGTCTGCCATCACCATCTCCTCCACCACACATACCCACACCTAGCTCCAGGCCTTGGCAGTACCACTCAGACAGTTACAGACCCTTGAAAACACATGCCTCAAACCATGCCTTGGCAACATTTAAAATCATGCATTAATAAAAAAAATATGGGGCCTCCCAAAATACATATAGGAAGGCTGGGTGTAGGGGCTCATGCTTGTAATCCTAGCACTTTGGGAGGCCAAGGTGGGAGGATTGCTTGAGGTCAGGAGTTTGAGACCAGCCTGGGCAACATAGCAAGACTCTTATCTCTACACATAATAAACAAAATTAGCCGGCCGTGGTGGTGCACGCCTGTAGTCCTAACTACTCTTGAGGCTGAAGCAAGAAGACTGCTTGAGCCCAGGAGTTTGAGGCTGCAGTGAGCTATGATCTTGACACTGAACTCCAGGCTGGGCAACAGAGTGAGAGCCTGTCTCTAAAATAATAATAATTATTACACACACATATACAGGTATATTATAAAATAAACATATATGTTTAAAAAATATAAAAAAGGGAACAAAATGCAAAATGAAATTCTCCGGTTTAATACTGCTGCTCTCTGTTTCTAGATTGTATCTCAGGTTAACTAGGTAACTATTTCCTTATGGTAAGCAGAGTTCTTAAGACAGCTGCCCAAGATTCACATCCCCTGGTTATTTTGTGAAACAATAATCTAGGTATAGCTGCAATAGGATGTTGCAGATGTAATTTAAGTTCCAAATTAGTTTACTTTAAAATACAGGGATTAGCCCAGAGGGCCTAGTCCAAACCTGTGAGTGGTTAAAAAAATAGTTTTTTGAGCAGTGGCTCAGGCCTGTAATCCCAGCAGTTTAGGGAGGCTGAGGTGGGTAGATCACCGAAGGTCAGGAGTTTGACACCAGCTTGGCCAACATGGTGAACCCCTGTCTCTACTAAAAATACAAAAATTAGCTGGGTGTAGTGGTGCGCACCCATAGTCCCAGCTACTTGGGAGGCTGAGGCAGGAGGATCACTTGAACCCAGCAGGTGGAGGTTGTAGTGAGCCAAGATCACTCCACTGCACTCCAGCCTGGGCAATAGAGCAAGACTCTGTCTCAGAGAAGAAAAAAAAACTTTTTCTCAGCTGGAAGCAGAAGAGGAAAGTCACAGAGTTTCCAGGGGTGAGAAAGATTCAAGAGTGATTGCTGGCTTTGAAGGTGTAGACGGGGAAAAGCGCATGAGAAGGAGAGTGTGCGAGGCCTGTAGGAGCAGCCAATGGCTTCTGGCTACAGAAAAAAAGACGTCAGTGCTACAGCCACAAGGAACTTGGTTCCTCCAGTGATCTGAATGGACTTGGAAGCAGAGTCCTCCCCTGACCCCCCAGGTCAGAGTCTAGGCTGATGAATATACCTTGATTTCTGACTTACTGGGACCCTAAGCAGAGAAACCAGTCAAGTCCACCTGGACTTCTGACCTATAGCTGCAAAACCTATGGAATAAGTGAAATGTTGTTCTAACTCCCTAAATGTGTGATAATTTGTTACACATCAGTAGAAAACTAATATATCTCTTCAGTTTTCATATCACTAAATAAAGGTAATTAATGTCTGACTATGCCCGAGAACCATTCGGAAAACAAATATTAATAAGATTTAATTAATATGTTTTAATCTCAACAGAAACGTATTGAATTATTTCCCAATGCTGTGATTTTTAAATTAATTATAATACCATTGAGGTTCAATCCAGGGCAATTAGACTGTTAAATCCTAGATAGGTTGGTTTTCTCCAATTCATTGCAGTTACAGGGCAGGGCTAACTTTAGAAGCCTCATCATACAGGTTTAGAGCATGGAATTGTTTGCTGCAGAGGGACATGATTTCACTTGCAGCTTTTTCTTTTCTTTCTTTTTGAGATGGAGTCTTGCTCTGTCACCCAAGCTGGAGTGCAGTGGCACGATCTCGGCTCACTGCCACCTCTGCCTCCCAGGTTCAAGCAATTCTCCTGCCTCAGCCTCCTGAGGAGCTAGGATTACAGGCATATGCCACCGTGCCCAGCTAATTTTTGCATTTTTAGTAGAGATGGGGTTTCACCACGTTGGTCAGACTGGTCTCAAACTTCTGACCTCATGATCTGCCCACGTAGGCTTCCCCAGAGTGCTGGGATTACAGGTGTGAGCCACCGTGTCTGGCCTACATTGATGATTTTTTTTTTGAAAAAAAAAAAAAAAAAAAAAGCTCAATTCACAAAACAATGTAGTACATTTTGTTGATGTTCTGTTGGATACTACATGTACCTGTCAAATATATGGATTTTTTTCCTTAGTGGTATTTCCCATTCTAAAAAAAAAACTTGACCTTCAACTTGGAAAACCTGTCAAAATTTGGCAAGCTATTCCTGATCTTGAGAAAATTAAGAAGAAAAGAAGCAAAAGATGATCATACCTGTTTTAATAAAATTGATCACTGAAATAAAAGAAAACCCCAAAACCAGGCAAGAACATGCTGACCACATAATCATTCCCCAAGCAGACCAAGATTCGACAGTGCTGCGCCTGCTAACCTGGACTTATCCTCTTGAGAATAGGTAACCAGGAAATACTCCAGTGAACATCAGCCCAGGCCAGATCTAGTTTAAACAAAGTGGTCTAGGGAGAAGGAGAGGAAGGCAGCAGTTAAGTAAGCAAGAGATTGTATACGGAGTGAGAATATTCCAATTTCGGAAGTAGACTTCATATACAGGATGAAGAGATGGAAGATGTAGAGCTTGGTAATGAAGGCTGTATTGGTACTAGGTAAGTGACTTAAAATTCCCCGAGCCTCAGTTTTCCCATGTCTAAATCAGGATAGTTTTTCAGTGTTCTTTGCTCAGGGACCAGGATATGGAGCCTTCCGTAAATGTGAGCTGCATTAGGATTCGGCAATCTCATCCTTCGGCCCTTGACCTGGAGTCCCAGATAATCCTTATTTTAATGGATGCTAATAGCCCTGCTGGCTAGACCCAAGCATCACATTCAAAGCAAAAGACCACAGAGGACAGTGTTCAGGCTAGAAGCCTCAAGCAAGCCCTCCCTTAGGATAGGGAGAGACAGAGCAGGAAGGGCTATGAGAAGCCGACTCTCCAGGCAGGAGTGGGGCACTGACTAGATTCACAGAAGGAAGGACCTACAGACAAATATCCACAAATAAAAATCTCTTTCTAAAAGAATCCAATTTTCTGGCTCAATCAGTTGACAATGACTTGGCCACTGAAGATCATATTTTTCCAACATGGTCCATTTTCTTGGCTTTCCTAAGTCATTAATTATGACCATGTTTTCCCAAATGTGGAAATTCCCCTTGCGCAGAGGCAGCCGCTGCTGGCCAACCCTCCTTTCCTGAGAAGTCACCGCAGCACAAAAATATTTTTGTTTTCCCCAATTGCCCACAGGGAAAATTTCCTCACTCTTTTTTTTTTTTTCCCCTCCTCCTTTAAAACCCTCTGGCAATTTCCAGGAATCTAAACCAGAATTACTTAGATCAGGAAGGCCCTTTTAGATGTTCTACTTCTAACATGACAAAAAAGAATCTGAAATTTACATTCAATTATTATTAAAGCAATCCCAAGAGTTCCTTTTAATAAATGAAGGCAATGCCACTGAAATCAAAATATCTCCCACTCCTGCCTAAAAATACGGCTCTCGGACTTGGGAGTTTAAATTATAAACAGTGGTAGCCAGACGGATTAGTGTTATACCTAACTACATTAACATTATGTGAAACGTGCTTCATACATGGTAAAGCCCTCTACAAATGTAGGCATTTGGCACGAACATGGGGACGGTGTATAACACAGATGATTATTCAGACTGTAAGTCTGTATTCAAATGTGTTAGATGAATTACTCCAGTTACCTTGTTCGTCTTGTGGGTTTACCAAGGTACCTTGCACAGGGCTGACGACAGTGGAGGTACTCCAGGAGCTATTTTATCCTTTTCCGAATATTCATCAAGAAGCACTTCTGTGCCAGAAACTAAATTTAGTTGGTGGCGAAGTGGTGGTAAAGCAATGAATCAGACTGAGTCTCTGCCCTCGAGGTCTTTAAAATCTAGTAAAGAAAGCATGATCTACACACTAGCCCAGGGATTCTCACCTAGGGACAATCTCTCCCCTCCCCTCCACCATGGGGACATTTGACAATGTCTGGAGACACTTTTGATGATCAAAACTGGAAGTGGAGGTACTACTGGCGTCTGATGGAAAGAGACAAGGGCTGCTGTTGAACATCCTATAATGCCCAGAACAGAGAATGACCTGGTCTAAAATGTCGACAGTGCCAAGATGGAGAAACCCTGAACGAGCTATATTAGCTAGAGCAAAACACTTATTGATTGATTGGTTAACTAACTGACTGCTGTTGGTCCACATGGCAAATGACTTTTACCCGAAGAGCCTAGTCATTTTGAGTTTGTGCCTATTATAAGTGTTAAGTACCTTTTGAAGACATGAGTACATTTAGACAGGTGCTGAATAAACATAAGATAAAGTGTCACCAGGCAGAATGAATGACAATTTCGAGTGAATTGTTAACCCAAGAGGACAAAAAATTTCTAGTTTGATGCCAAGCATATAGTAACTGGTCAGTGAATATGAACTGAGCATATTCAGATAACTTAGCAACACTCATTTGCCAGAAGCTAAAAGAAGAGTCATACCATTAACGCAGTTCTACTTGTAGTACAAACAGTGGTAGCCAAAATGATTAGTGTTGTATCTGAATCAAAAAGCATTATGCAAAATGTGCTTCATACATAGTAAAGCACTATACAAATGCAGGCATTAGGCACCAAAGTGGGTACAGTATATAATACAGATTATTATTCTAGTTGTAAAAATGAGTTAGGTGAATTACCCAGTTACCTTATTCACCTTCTGAGTTTACCAGGTGTCTAGAAGTAGCAGCCTTCTTCTTGGGACGTCTTCACTACAGACTGCTAAGAATTGCATACTGTAACATGAAGAGATACAATCATGTAGTTTTATATTATAGCATTCAAAATTTTCACTAATTCAAACTGGAGCTTCCTCAATATGCCTTAGTGAATGCTAATGAAGTATGAAATTTTAAACATTAAAAAACTGAAGAAGAGCCAGGCACGGTGGCTCACACCTGTAATCTCAGCACTTTGGGAGACAGAGGTAGGTGGATCACCTGAGGTCAAGAATTCGAGACCAGCCTGGCCAACATGGTGAAACCCTGCTTCTACTAAAAATACAAAAATTACCTGGGTGTGGCGGCACATGCCTATAGTCCCAGAGTGCCTGTGATCCCAGCTGCTCGGGAGGTTGAGGCATGAGAATAGCTTGAACCCAGGAGGCGGAGGCTGCAGTGAGCCAAGATGGTACCACTACACTTCAGACTGGGTAACAGAGCAAGACTCTGTCTCAAAAAAAAAAAAAACAAACAAAAAACTGAGGTGGCCACCTGATGAATTTAGGGAAGCGGGAAGTAGAGCCTTAACTCCTTTACATACAGCGTGGCTTCTCTTTAAATACAATAACAGTAAAACAAAGTAGCAGCAGCACTGGCTTTAATCTATTGCTTAACATGCATAAGCATTAATAGTGAGAGAATGGTTAAGTGCCACTCTCAGTTAAGGATCAATTAAAAGTAAAATTCTATCTTTAAATTAGAACATGTCAGCGGAAAAATACGACTTAATTTACTAAAATTATTTACACTTTAGTTTTTCAGGAAAAATGGTCAGGTAGTCCAATGTGCTAATACTTTGAGATAAACAGAGCTATTGCATGGAAAATCTGTACTTTTGATTAAGTAATTATCTTCAATTTTGATATAATGGTTACCAAGGAAATATTGGCTTTCTTCTTCCACCTATTTGACCTGCGTTTTCTCAGCGTAAGTTGGTGACTAATTCAGGAAATGGCATCTAATTTTGTATTAGCATTAGTCAAATGCAAGTAGGAGGGGAAACTACCAGACACATTTTTAAAAAGAAATAACGAATAATCTGCCATTTGGATAATCAGTATCAATGTCTGTTGAATTTAACAAAGATACTGTTCTCGATTTTTGCAACATAAAGGAGCAAAGTTTTCTTTGAGTTTGAAAATTTCTACTTAAACTTTTTGCTCAAATATGAGTTTAATGAAGTTTGTTTAGGAGTGAAGGAGGGGGAATTTTACTCTTTCCTTTTCATAAAGAAATAATTAAAGAAATAATTAAAATCTAGTTGGGCCAACTGATGGGCAAATACTTCATCCAAATATAATGAGATAGGCCTGGTGCAGTGGCTGACACCTGTAATCCCAGCACTTTGGGAGGCTGAGGCAGGCAGTTCACCTGAGGTCGGGAGTTTGAGACCAGCCTGGCCAACATGGTGAAACCCCATCTCTACTAAAAATGCAAAAACTACTTGGGCGTGATGGCGTGCGCCTGTAATCCTGGGGAGGGAGGGATTGCTGGAACCTGGGTGGTGGGGGCAAATACTACAGTGAGCCAAGATTGCACTCCAGCCGGGTGACAGAACAAGACTATATCGAAAAAAAAAAAAAAAAGAAATAATTAAATAAATAAAAATGACTTCACCCCAGTAAGAGAAGGAATCTCAGGGTAAGAGCTTCTTAATAAATAACTGGGGTTAAATATAACACATTGGGCCAGCTGCAGTGGCACATGCCAGTAGTCCCAGCTACTCAGAAGGCTGAGGCAGGAGGATGGCTTGAGCCCAGGAGGCAGAGGTTGGAGAGCCAAGATGGTGCACTGCACTCCAGCCTGGGCAGCAGAGCAAGAACCCATCTCAAAAAAAAAAAAAAAAAGGAACACATTGAAACAATTAAAAGGCCAGGTGCAATGCCTGATGCCTGTCATCCCAGCACTTTGGGAGGCTGAGGCGGGTGGATCACTTGAGGTCAGGAGTTTGAGACCAGCCTGGCCAACATGGCAAAGCCCCATCTCTTCTAAAAATTAAAAAAAAAAAAAATTGGCTGGGTGTGGTGGGGCACACCTGTAGTCCCAGCTACTTGGGAGGCTGAGGCACGAGAATCATTTGAACCCTGGTGGCAGAGGTTGCAGTGAGCCCAGATCACACCACTGTACTCTCCTGGGAGAGAGAGCGAAACTCTATCTCAATTAAAAAATAAAATAAAATAATAAAAGCTGACTCAGGAAAATATTTCATGTGCTCAGAAAAAGAGGTATAACTAGCAAAAATGGTCCTTGATGTAATATGTAAAGGCCTTCTCAGTAGCATCCACCTTCATCGATAATGAAAACATATGCCCTTTCTTCTCCAAGGGAAGTGGCTATGGCTAAGCAAGAATAATATTCTACAGTGAATAGTGAAATGAAGAGTTTGGGTTGAAGAGGCCAAGAGTTCAAGACCAGCCCAGGCAATATAATGAGAACCCATCTCTACAAACTATTTAAAATATTTTTAAATTATCTGGATTAGCATGCACCAGTAGTCCCAGCTACTTAGGAGGCAGGATTGCTTGAGCCCAGGAGTTCAAGGTTACAATGAGCTAATGATTATGCTTCTGTGTTCCAGTCTGGGCAACGTATTGAGACACATACACACACTCTCTCTCTCTCTTAAATGTGAGTTCAATAGAAATTAGAAAATATCTTTATTTTCTTTTAAGTGTCCATGATCTAACCCTCAATTCTGCTATATCTAAAACATAAGATATGTTTCCTTGGGCAACTCCTGGACTCAAGGGATCCTCTTGCCTCAGCCTCTCAAAGTGCTGGGATTACAGGTGTGAGCCACCCTCGCCAGCCTGGACTCACATTCTTATCATTGGTTATGGACTGAGAATTCTAATTAATTCCCTTTCTCCCATAACTTTTCAAATAAATCAGACATATTAAAAAGTCAGTTTTGGAGCCTCTCACAATTAGACCATCGACAATAAAATGAGGCTTAGTTGCCTAAGTTGCTTCCTAAAATTCTAAGTTATCTCTAATTTCCACACCTGGAATGATACTCCCCTAACATTTATGATGGTTATTTTTTAGGTGATGGGATATAGGGTTGTCGCTTCTTCTTTATAATATTTTGCGTTGTTTGAATTTTTTTTTACAATTCATGAAAGTAATAGGCATTTTAAAAAACCTCTCCATTCAATTCACTTAGTAAAATGTATAGTTCACAGTCTTCTGCCTTCTCCATCAGCTAACTGATTTTCAGAATTTGCTGTTAAAAAATTCAACCCCACTTTCATCATTACAAGTCATTTTGAAAGAATCTCCCATACAGCCAGAGTGGAAAGAAAGGATATCTGACTATTTTCACAGCACACACTATCTTTGACATTTTTTCCTTTGTCTATTTTTGTTCTTTGTGTTGTCACATTTAGTTGTTTCAGAGTCCTGCTGAACTTCCCAAAGTATTCAGAAGGAATACCGTAATACGCAAAATATAGGTAACTTGGGAACGCTTTGCTCAACTTCATTTTTCTTTAAAAAAATTTCTTTTTCTCATGACACAGCCTCAGGAGGTTCTGATGGCATGTGTCCTACTTTGCTCTACTTAGTATTTGTACATGTTGGAATACAGTTTAAGACAAGGTTTCTAGGTAAGATCATCTCAGAAATTGTCTTTTGTGATACAGTGTCAGAGTGACAAAGCAGGACAAATTAGGAAAAGATTTGGACAATACTGTGGTGTTGAGGCTTTTGCATTCTTTACACAGTTCTCCTTTTCAGGGTCTGGCCTTCATGGTGTGATGAACACCACAGACCAATGAATCTTCTAAGTGTCTTTCAGTCAATGATTCAGTCTCGCTGCATCCTGGATTCTGGCTCAATTACAGAAATTTCAAAATAGCTCGTTTTTAAAATGAGTCCGGCGTGGTGGTGTGTGCCTGTAGTCCCAGCTACTCAGGAGGCTGAGGTGGGAGGACGGCTTGTGCCTGGAAGGCAGAGGTTGCACAGCTGAGATGGTGCCACTGCTCTCCAGCCTGGGCAACAGAGCCAGACGTTGTAAAAAAAAAAAAAAAAAAAAAAAAAAAAAAAAAAAAAAAAAAAAAAAAAAGCTGATTTTTATAATGCTGGCAATATTACATTAGAAATCATTCATACTTTTTTTTTCTTTTTTGGCATTATGGTTATAACATTCTTTGTACTCTATACAAAAGTGGGAAAATGAAAAAGAGTTGTATCACTGGAAAATTTCAAGTTCAGGCTGGATGACTATATATTCTGGAATAGAGCATCCATTTAAAGGAAACTTGACTAGGGAGACCTCTCAGGTTCATCTTTCAATCCTGTGCTCTTGGCCAGGTGCAGTGGCTCATGCCTGTAATCCCAGCACTTTGGGAGGCTGAGGTGGGAGGATTGCTTGAGCCCAGGAGTTGGAGACCAGCCTGGGCGACATAATGAGACTCTGTCTTTACAAAAAGGTTTTTTTTTAATTAGCTGGGCATGGTGGCACATACTTGTAGTCCCAGCTATTCAGGGGGCTGAGGTGGGAGGATCGCTTGAGCCCAAAAGGGCAAGGCTGCAGTAAGCCATGATTGTACCACTGCACTTCAGCCTGGGCAACAGAGTGAGACCCTGTCTCAAAAAATTTAATCAATCACGCCCATGCTCTGAAGCTTATCCACTTATCTTATGGTGGTAATGCACTATTTTGGAAGAACAGGAGTCTCTTCTGGCCATGTTCTTCATTTTGTCTTGATTCTGAAGCCTTTGTGTGTGTGCCAGCTCTGAGAATTAAACAGAAGGGGATAGGGCATGTGGTAAAGTATTCCTAGGAGACTCGGAGCTGTCCAGCAGTCAAAGGAGCAGCACACAGTGAGCTCCAGCCAGTGAGACTTGTCACAGCATTTGGAACAGGGATTCAGAGAGGCCATTCCTGACCAGGGAGAGGGATGTATATGTATACATCTATATAGAAGTCTTTGCTTACCCAACCCATTCCCAGTGGGATTTCTTTTTTTGCTGCTTTACATGTTGCTTTTCTTTTTAAATGGGGCCAATGGACTTCTAAATTGTATAGAAAAAAAAGAGAGAAAGTAATAATGTACAGAGGGAGCTAGAAGGAGAAGAGCTAAAGAGGATGGAAGGCAAAACTAGGACTCCTACACTGTACAAGCAGTCTTTCAGTTTGTTAATTTCAAGCTATTTAGCAAACACGCACATTCTATGTAAACATGCCCTATAAGTAGGTGCCAGTGTATGGCAGCTTCATTATTTACATTTTGCAGTCAGCAGTCATTTTAATGCTCCATTTTGGAAAAAAAATGTGTCAAATATTAGCTTACAAAGGCTTCACAGCTTTTTTTTGTATACAAAAATAAAAATAAAAAATAAAGTAGATTTGGCCTAGAAAGGTTTTTCAGCCTTTTATCCTTTGTGAGTGACAGATACATTCACTTTGACGAATGCCCACTTGATTGATGTTCTGAAGAAAAATGTAAAAATCCTTAAGCTTGGAGAGAGATCCAAGATGGCTGATTACTAGCAGCTCAGGATTGCAGCTCCCAGTGAAAGCTCAGAGAGTGAGTGGATGCCACACTTACCAACAAATTTTTGCTGCCCACGGACCAGGGCATTCCCAGTGGAGGAGCCTCACGGGTTGCCAACATGACCCTTTTGGCTGGTGTGGCTCTTTTGTCGGCGCCTGGGCCCGGCAGCTCTTGGTGCGGAGTAAACGGGACTGAGTCTCCTTTTGGATGATGTTTGGAGCTCTGATAAGGCAGAGCAGTCCATCCAGCTGATTGAAAAAGGGACTGAAGAGGGAAGCCAGACCGGAGACCCCCAGGCAGAAAAGCACCACGAATTTCAATGCTGCTGTTTTAGCCAGCATTGTGGGTTGCCGCAGTGAAAATTACATAGATTCTGGAGCTGGGAATCAAGCTGGATGTCCACTCAGAGACTTAACTTGCAAGTTGGTAATTACAGAGACGATAGATAAAACCATAAAGAAAAGCCACCGTAAAAAAACTGAGAACACTCAAAATCAGGATGTCTCTCATTCTACAGAGGATGCTAGTTCCTCATTAGTAACGGAACAAGGCCTGATGGAAAACGAGTGTGAAGAATTAACAGAGTCAGGCTTCAGAAGGTGGCTAATAAGAAACTTCTGTGAGCTAAAAAAATATGTTCTAACCCAATGCAAAGAAACTAATAACTTTGAAAAAAGGTTTGACGAAATGCTAACAAGAATGGACAACTTAGAGAGGAACATAAATGAATTAATGGAGCTGAAAAACACAATACAAGAAATCCGTGAAGTATGCACATGTCTTAACAGTCGAATTGATCAAGCAGAAGAAAGGATATTAGAGGTCGAAGACCAACTTAAGGAAATGAAATGAGAAGATAAGATCAGAGAAAAAAGGATAAAAAAAAATGAGCAAAATCTCCAGGAAATATGGGACTATGTGAAAAGACCTAATTTACGCTTAATAGGTATACCTGAAAGTGACAACAAGAATGAATCCAAGCTGGAAAATATTTTTCAGGGTATTATCCAGGAAAATTTTCCTAAACTAGCAAGGTACGACAATACTCAACCCCAGGCAATACAGAGAACCCCACAAAGATATTCCTCAAGAAGACCAACCCCAAGACACATAATCGTCAGATTTACTCAGATTGAAATAAAGGAGAAAATACTAAGGGCAGCCAGAGAGAAAGGCCAGGTTACCCATAAAGGGAAG